>JAJOOO010002500.1:0-24932 GCA_029582685.1 Solanum piurae
TGGGTTCAGAATAAGTAATATTTAATTATTTTTATCTATGTATATATAGTTTAAATAAAAAACAACCTCTGAGTTCTGACACATTCAATAAGAAAAACATATAGAAAAAGAAGTAGAAATGGAAGATGTTGAGAAAACTTTTAACTTACTGGTGGCAATGCAGGAGGAAATGGAGATAGTTTACGAGAATGAAGCATTAATTGAGAAGTGGAGATTATAATGAGAAAAGGGGTAAGGACCAAAAATAACTTCTTTGGTTGAGTTTTAAATTCCATCATAAATTCTGAATATTGTTTCATTGGCATTGGCCAAGTACATAGATATTTAATAGAATTTAGCAAAAGTGTGCAACTAATTGGCTGGGAGTTGTTAGCATATTACATTTTGAGGAGAAATAGTCAGACCAATATGTGTGTGTATGTATTTTATCGTGAATATATTGTGTGGATTCTAAAGAAGGAAAAAGCATAAAACGGATATATATAAACTACTCCCACAAGATTTTATTTTTTACATAGTCATCCACAAGATTTTCATTTATCATGTTTTATATTACCTTATATATTACAAAAAAATTGTTCTTTTTGTGTACTTATAATATTTTGTATCAGTGCAAAGGTTTACGAGTTAAATAAAATAAAGTGTCGTATCAACTTTAAGCTGGAATAGCTCAGTTGGTTAGAGCGTGTGGCTGTTAACCACAAGGTCGGAGGTTCAAGCCCTCCTTCTAGCGTTTTTCTATTTTCTCTTCTTTTTTTTTTAAAACTCCTCTCTACTTAATTAAATAGTTCAATGTTGATACGACGTATATTTAGTAAAATAAAGAAAAACATTTAAATTATTGAATGCTAAATTTAGCAATTAAAGATGAGATGAACCTCATCCCCTACTCAGTACCCCAACCCTCAACCCCCAAATTTTTAAAAAGTTTTTAAAAAAATATTCTTATTCCGCAGTCCACACAACTGCCTAGCCCAACTTCCCCCACTCCTCGTGCTAAAAAAATTAAAATTACGTTTGAAATAAAATATTTTTTCTTACCCCGGAAATTTTATTGTATAGTGAGGTGTGGGACTGGGTAGAGTAGGATGGGTGATAAAAAATATTTTTTTAAAAAGAAAAAAGTTCTTCTTTAATCGTTAAGTTATTAGCATTTAATTATTTTTTTAATTATATATATATATATATATATGTATGTATGTATGTCATATTTGCAGAAAAATCCATATATATATTGTTTGAGTGGATGACACATGATGCATAAAAGAGATGTTTTAAAATTACTTAATCAAGTAGATGAATTTTTAAATTATTTAATCAAGTAGATGAGTTTTTTTTAAGACTATCAATAATTGAGAGACTAAAATAATAACTCACGTCAAATTTAAAAGTGTTTTCAATACTTATTGTGTTAATTTTTTTAAAAAAAAAAACTCCTTTTTCCAATTTCATTTCCATTTAAGGAAAAAATTCCTCTATAACCGTTATAACCACCTCTCAAATCACCCGGGCTTGCGTTATTGCAGCAAAGAATCCCAGAATTTCGGGATAATATCTTTTGACAAACAACAAACTTGAATTTGAATTGAAAATTTCACTTTCTTGAGGTATTTATTTTCCTCTCTTTCATCCACATGATCTTAGGAAAAATACCCTCTTAATTATCATAATCTGCATCTTATAATTTCAAGAATTTTTTTTCTAATTTCACTTGAAAAGTTTGTTACTTTTATATCGTCCACGAAAATCATGGCTAGTTTGAAATCAGGGGTTCTTGTAAAGTTACTTGAAGAAATGAAAATGGTTGAAAATGTGATAGTCGATGATCGAAAGCCAACGTTGTTACAAATCAGAAGCATAATTCCTGTTCTTGAAGAAGGTAATCTCTTGCCTAACAGAGGATTTTACCTCAAGATTTCAGATGTATCACACGCAATTTATGTCACATTTCCCCAAGACCAAAATGAGTTGATTTTAGGTAACAAATTAAAACTAGGACAATTCATTTATGTACAAAAATTAGAGGATGCAGAGCCATTTCCATTGCTTAAAGATTTTACGCCTCTCCCTGGTAGACGTCCATGTGATGGAACCCCTGAAGAAATTGGTAAGGTTCCAAAATTGGAAAAGATTCTTGATGGATTGAATTCTGATTTTATTGTCGAAAAGGGTGTCATTTCTGAAGAAAATATTATGGATATATCGTCTTGTTTAAGAAGGTTGTCTTTAGAGTCATCTGATGTAGATGAAGTGAGGAAAAAAAGTAGTAATACTAATGTTCTTGAGGGAATTAGTAGTGGGAAGTTTAGGTCCTTGAGTGCTTCGAAAACTCGTCCAGGAGTTAAAAGATCATGTGATGTTGAGAGCAGAAATTATGATAGTATGAGGCTAGTTGGTAGGAGTAGGAGAATGTCTATTGATAATGATAGCGATACAGATAGCACGATATCTTCAGTTTCATCATCTACATGGACTTCTAAGAGGAAAAGTTGGAATGAGTTAAAGAGTTTGGGAGCTGAGGAGATTTTTGATTCTTCAGTTGTCAAACATAATATCAGACCACCACGTTGTCGTAGTGCAACTGTGAGTTCCCTCTAATTTTCTCAATGTTTCATCTTTTTTGTTTGAAGTACTTGCGATAGAAGTTTGATAAATGGTCTCATATAGACACTTAAACTTTACCAAATGTTCAATCTTTATCTGTTATGTCGACAGGTTTCACCTGTTCGTTCTACCAAATATGACAGCTCAGATGACAATTCAAGTTCAATATCAAGAAGAAAGGTTATTGATGTTGCGAAGAAAATAGTCAAGAGTTCAGCTAAGAGCAAGAATTCTGTGTCAAAGATCAACTGTGAACAAACCATCCGTCCAATTAAAGGATTAGTATTTGACAGACAAGGGGCAGAAACTGGGATTTCATGGGATTCACTCCCTTCGAGTTTGGTGGAGCTTGGCAAGGTACTGAGCTCAAGTGTGGTTAAATTGGTATTACTTGAATGACATTATTGAGAAACTCATAATAATAACTATGTCCGCGATTTTCTCTTGCACTTCAGGAGGTTGTAAAGAAAAGAGACATTGCTTTGTTTGCAGCTGCTGAGGCTTTGCAAGAAGCTTGTGCAGCTGAGAGGTTGCTCAATTCCTTAAGGTGAATGCTTTTTGTACTCAATCCTCCTTTCTGCTAAGTGAATCTTACAATTATCGACAGCTATCCTCTTTACGTTGAATCTCCTTATTAGTCGTAATGACCATACAACATGGTCTGTCTAGCATGTAACTCGGAATGTGCCAATAATATATAGAAGCTGACTGACACATCTTGTTTTCTCTAGAAAATTCTCAGAGTTTCATATACCTGAAGAAGATGATCTACAACCTCGTATTGATACGTTTTTGGATCTTCAAGATGATATGGCTCAAACAAGACTAATAATGAAGTGTCTAACAAATATAAGTCCAACTAGAACAGAAGAAACTGATTCAAGCAGCACCAGTGCAGACAATGAAGCATCAACAATCACAGTGCAAAGAAAGAAAAATGCAACTACATGGATAAAATCAGCAGTGGCATTAGATCTTTCACCATCCTCCACTGCTCTCAATCCAATTCCTAAGACTAGGAGCATTACCAATACATTGAAGAAGTCAAGTACATCGAGTGAAAGTACCAAACAAAATGGTGCAAGTATCGTTAAAACTGATCATAATAAGAACACTGATGACACTTCTCCTGTATTGACATCTAACAATGATGCGCAACCTGAATGGACCAGGGGTAGCACTATCGATGCAGCTACTCACCTAGCTTCTTCGTTGCAGGACGAGTGTAGGAAAATGTTTTTGGGATACATAGAGAAATATATCAATGAACTCGAAAGGAAAATGTCTTTGATGGTATCAGATAATCAAGTAGCAGCAATGATGTATAAAATCAAGAGAGTAAATGACTGGTTAGATTTGATCATCAACAAAGAAGGTTCAAATTTGGATGAGTCAGAAATCCAAGCATGTCATAGAGTAAGGAACAAAATATATGGGATCCTACTGAAGCATGTAGAGAGGACTGCAATGGCTTTTGAAAGTAGCAAAGTGCTCCGTTACATCGTCGACAATTAAGATTTTAAATATCAGCTTATATTAATATTCAAACAGGATCCCTCTCTAAACAAGGAAATTGTATTATTGTATTGTATATATAAATGTTGAATCATGTTTATATGAGGGAAGATTTTAGTGTAGCGAAAAATTAGTTTAAATCACAGATTCAAATGGTATATTATAGACTTCATTATGATAAAGTGTTCACCTTACTACATTAATCTCTGCCTTTGAAAAAGTGGAAATGTGAGAGATGAATGTTACTCATCAACAATAGAAGTGGCAAATTAGCAGAAGCATAGTTCATAACAGTTTTGGTGTTTGTGGTTGTACTAGCTGTAATATAGTAGTCGGTTGTTAATTTAGTGTGTTTTGATTGTCGCACTATTTTCCCAATTTGCACTTTTCCCTTGTTAGTTACTATGTTATCTGGATTTGCTACACTTGAGCCAATGATTTTTCAAAAATAGTCTTTCTACTTCTACAAGCTAATGATAAGGTCTATGTACACTCAGAGGCGAATCTAGGATTTTAAAAAAACGGGTGCACCATTGCTTTAAAGATAAGATCAAAAAAATTATAATAACAATAACTAAGCGAGCAATACATAAAAATTACATTACCACAAAAAATATCATCAGTTTACAATTGTACTCGACGAGACTTCATATTTTTAAAACGATCTATAATAGCATCATTACTTACATTTTCAAATATGTTCCGCTCTATCTTACAAACTAAACATCCATTCAAAAATTCTTCACCAATGCTATTACGTAGATCATTTTTGATGAGCTTCATTGAGGAGAATGCTCTTTCCACACTTGCCGTAGCAACATGCAAAATCAAAGCCAACTTTACAAGCAAATAAACAAGAGACCAAGTTTGATCCAATTTTGTTTGTGCCATCATCGTAGCAAGATCTTTAATCCCCTTCAAGTTGAGAAACTTTCTATCACACTCTCGAGCATAGACAATGAAACTATCAAGCTGATAACTGAGATCTCGAAGTTCATTATCACCAAACTCACTTTTATAATATTCGGCCAACTTCATTATTCTACTCTTACTAAAATTAGCAAATGAATCAACCGGATTCAAAATAGCCATGCCAAGGAGTAAGTCACTAGTCACAACATCAAAACGATTATTGAGATCTTGAAGTTGCAAATCAATAACTGCATAAAACACTTCCACACGAAAGTGATGTAAATATGAAATTTCGGACTTCTTACGCTTCGATCTTGGATAGTCTTCAGTCATTTCGGAAACCAAAATATCATGTGAATTGTCTCTCTTTGAGCTTCTGGAGCTACATGTGAACTAACAGATAGACCGCTACTAGAACGTGGTTTCTTAATCAAAAATTTATCCATTTAGATATTCAAGGATAAATGTTCCTACAAATTCAAATAACTATTCAACTTAGTCACAAATTTAACTAGCAAATTTAAAATAAAATAAGAGAATCTCATATCTTTCACAATAAAAAATAAGGGAATCACACCCTTGCAAGTTCAAATAAAATAGAGGAATCACAATCCTTACAAATCTAACTAAAATAGAGGAATCACACCCCTTTCACATTTAACAATAAGAAAATCACACATTCATAATAAAAAGAGGACTTATGCCTCTTTTGCATTCGAAATCACATATTCATAGAAAGAAGAGGAATCACACCCCTTTCACATTTAAAAAAATAAGGGAATCACACCACTTTCACATTAAAAAAATAAGGGAATCACACCCCTTTCACATTAAAAAAAAAAGGAATCACACCCTTCAAAATTGATAATATAATATGAAACACATTCCTTACAAGTTACATCCGCAAAATATGTAAGTTTGAGATAATCAATTCTTTAGCTATTGATGATTTCCTATTATAAGTAATGACAAGATTTTTTTATATGAAAACCCTAAAATTAAAGTGATATATACATATATATATATTATCTTGTTAGTTTGTTTATTAAAAAGAGAAATCATAAACTAAAATTACCTTAAACTTTGACAATGATGATTTCTCTAAATTCTTGACTTGAAATTGGAGACTTGAAGCTTCTTCTTTGTGTCGAAAATAGAAAACAAATTTGAAGAGAGAATAAAAATATTGTTGGAACTTGAAACTTGAAAAGTGTGTGGGAAGGAAACTTTTGAAGTCTTTGACTTTTAGAATTTAGTTTTTTTTTTTTTTTTAAAATGAAAAATGTGTTTTTAGTTAATAAAAATAAATTGGAGCGAATTGGGGCTGCCTCGGATCAAACCTGCGACTTGTGAGTTGAAATCTTGCAGTGGTACCAATGAACCATCCAGCCATTTTGAGAACGGGTTCAACAAGTTTTAATTTAATATATTCTTTAATAATTATAGAAGTAATATATCGAGTTTAGTCGGATGACCACGGGTTCGGGTGAACCAAAATTAATACATAAATTTGCCCATGTGTACACTCTACCCTTCAAAACTTCACTTGTGGAATTCCACGAGGTATTATATAAGTTCACAATTGTTTCATATTAAAAGAAAATTAGACAACCTACCATATATAATGTATGTCCAATCGTTCACTATCTATCCATTATAATATTATTATATACTTCCTATGTCTCATTTTATGTGAGGTAGTTTGACTCGGAACAGAGTTTAAGAAAAAAAGGAAGACTTTTAAAACTTGTGGTCCAAAATGAATGATAGAAATTTGTGTGCTGTAAATCATTTTATTAAGGGTAAAATCAACATTTTACAGTTAAATTGTTGTACTTAATATAAAAATGTGTCATTTTTTTTAGACTGACTAAAATGGAAAGTAAGTCGCATAAATTGGGACAAAGAGTATTATTTAAAATTGAAAACTGACAGTTTGTTTACGTGGAATAAGTTGGTTGGTTGAGCTTCGTCATAACATGGGCTCTATAAAGTACCATTTATCACGTGAGTATTGGGGATGCTTAAAGATGGTTCAACCATTTTCCAATTTGCATTAAATTTCTAATTCTGAGATAATCAAATTCCATTAGTTTGCTAAACAAATAAGTAATGAATGAAATCTAATTTTTTAAACTAGAATTAGATAAAAACCTTATCTTAAGTCTAAAATATTCCCAAAAAGACTAAAATTAAGCGTAAATTGGCATTCACTCAGATTTACCATCACACTCAACACAAAAGACACAAAAACAAAACAAGAAAGAAACCCAGAAGTTTCCTCCATTAACGAGTACGGTTCAAGATTTTTCCCTTTTACCCTCCTTCCATTTCTTGGATTTTCAAGAAAATGGGGGTTTCTAAAACTTCAAAAGCTACAATCTTTCTAGGGTTTCTTTGGCTGAACCTATTTCAATCAGTCGTGGGTCGTTTTGTGGTGGAGAAGAACAGCTTAAGGGTCGTTTCACCTGATGATATTAAAGGCACTTACGATAGTGCAATTGGAAACTTTGGGATTCCACAATATGGAGGCAGTATTCCTGGGACTGTGGTTTATCCAAAGGAAAATCGAAAGGGTTGTCGAAATTTTGAGGATTCTGGGACTTCTTTTAAGTCTAAGTCTGGTTCTATGCCCACTTTTGTTCTCGTCGATCGCGGAGGTATGTAGTAGATGCTCGCTTTTGGCTCAGCTCAACTAGCTCTTTGTAGATTTTTTTATCAATTTTACATAATTTATTGTGTGTTCGATTGAAATGGTAGTGAATAGAGTAGAATGGATATTAAGGATTCATATAGTCGACCCGGCTTGTTTGATTATGAGGTATAGTTGTAGTTATTGACTTGGTCTTTGTCTTTATTGTTGTTGGTTTGGGGAATTTTTTTATCGTCATTTTTTTGGATTGTATCAGTAGTTTTTGCTAATAAAGGTAATGATACTTTAAGTTGATAGCTTAATTCTTGTAGTTCTATTGATTTTCTTACTGTTTCTAGGTGGCATATCATTTGTAGTGCTTCTTTAGTATTTCCTAACAGTGGCTGATAAATTTGGATGCAGTTTTTAGTTGGACTGGATTACATAGGCTTACCCTTATAGTTGATTTTGAATCCCTCAACACTTTTCAAGTCAAACTTTTGTTCTCTTTTTAAATTTAATTTTACAATTTGGAGGTGTAATTTGGATCCCAAAAGGAGTTAATAGTTCACTGATACTTTATGAAGTAATCGGGGATGTAATCATTTGTAGTTAGAAAGAGGTCGTTTGTAAAATTATCAAAAGTTATGGGGAGTTGCCATTTTTCTTGTTGGCAGATTGCTTTTTCGCTCTGAAGGTCTGGAATGCACAAAATGCGGGCGCTGCTGCAGTTCTAGTTGCTGATGATGTTGACGAAAGATTGATAACCATGGACTCGCCTGAAGCAGATGGTACTTCTGCAAAATACATTGAGAACATAACAATACCATCTGCCCTCATTGAGAAAAGCTTTGCAGAGAAGTTGAAGAAAGCTGTCAGTGCAGGGGAAATGGTTAATGTGAATCTTGATTGGAGAGAAGCTGTGCCCCACCCAGATGATCGTGTGGAGTATGAGCTCTGGACAAGTAGCAATGATGAATGTGGGTTCAAATGTGACATGTTGATGAAGTATGTCAAAGATTTCAAGGGTGCAGCACAAATTCTCGAGAAAGGTGGATATACTCAATTCACACCGCATTATATTACTTGGTATTGCCCTCAGGCATTCACTGTAAGCAAGCAGTGCAAGTCTCAATGTATCAACCATGGAAGATATTGTGCTCCTGATCCTGAACAAGATTTCAGCTCTGGATATGAAGGGAAGGACGTTGTTGTTGAGAACTTGAGGCAGTTATGTGTATTTAAAGTGGCCAATGAGACAAATAAGCCATGGGTGTGGTGGGATTATGTGACTGATTTTCAGATTCGGTGTCCCATGAAGGAGAAAAAATATAACAAGGAATGTGCTGATGCTGTTATCAAGTCTTTAGGTATTAAATGCTTCCCCTCAACGCCCTCCAATTATCATAAGTGAACAGATAACAGATTAATGTCAATATTTCCTATCTGCAGGTCTTGATTCAAGAAAGATTGAGAAATGCATGGGAGACCCTAATGCTGATGAGGACAACCCCGTTCTGAAAGAAGAGCAGGATGCCCAAGCAAGTTTCTTTATCTTTCCTTAAAAGTTTAAAACAATTTAACTGTGTGCAAACACTTAGAAAAGTAGAATTCCTATGCAGATTGGTAAAGGAACAAGAGGAGATGTCACCATATTACCTACTCTTGTTGTCAACAATCGACAATATCGAGGTTAGTGCACACACTTACTCCTGTCTTCAACTGAGAACCTTTATTCTTTCTTTCTTAATGCTTGTTCTTTCAGGGAAATTGGAGAAGGGTGCTGTTTTAAAGGCTATTTGTGCTGGTTTTGAGGAGACTACTGAGCCTGCAGTTTGTTTGAGCGATGGTGAGTGCACATGATTCTTAAAGCTAAATATCAACTAGATGTTTAATCACAACATATACTGGTTCTTTCTTTTATAACAGTTGTGGAGACAAATGAATGCCTGGATAATAATGGTGGCTGCTGGCAAGACAAGGCTGCTAATATCACTGCCTGCAAGGTTCTTGCATTGAATTGTGGAATTTTTACAACAGTTTCTGTATCAAATTTTTTAACGTTCCCTGTTTTCTATGTCTTTTCTTATGAACTCTTAATTTGTATGAGCAGGACACATTTCGTGGTAGAGTGTGTGAATGTCCTGTGGTTGATGGTGTTCAGTTCAAAGGAGATGGTTATAGCTCTTGTACCGGTAAACTAACATCTTTGCTCCATCTATGCATTCTGAAATGATGGTTATGCTAATTATGGATCATCCAAGTGCTGTAAATTCAAGAGTAGCAAATACTAAATTTGTATGTCTGTCTGTTATTAGATCAGAAAAACAAATAGGTAAATATTCTAAGAATATTCTTTTTTGTGCATGCAAGAGTATATTGGTCTGTCTTTTTACTTATTTATAAAATCAAATCCAAGTAATGTCTTAGCAAACCTTCCGTCAATAATGATATAGTATTCATCAGTTAGCAGAAGTCTGGGTTGATTACCAAGCTAGTATCGAGGTGTACTTGATGTTTCCTGAGTAAATGCTTCTATTATTTGGCTCTCTTTAATAGATTGTCTACGGCCAGCAGAGTTTGTTGAGGACTGCTCCCTCTCTAACTATTGTAGACCTGTTGGTGTGAAATACATCATTTTTATCTCAAGAGGCTGGGTCAGGTTGTCTTTGTATTTATCCTTTTGGACTCCTAAGGCAAAGGTGGATGGAGTATGATGGTGGTGTGACCCGGCCACAAGCTAAAATGTAGTACAACTTAGATGCACATAAATTTCGTTAGAAGCAAACTTCACATATTTGTTATGAAAAATGACTCTGGGTATTAACAAGATGGTTGAATCTAACCAGTTTTGGGGGTGACTTTAAACTAGGAAAGCATGTAAAAATAATACCAAAAATCTTCCCTAAAGAAATAAGGAAAAGTTTCCAAATATAGAACCAAAACACACCCACTTTTGGACGTGACTTTTCAGCCCAAATTGGGCGTGAGAAGCAGCTCCTAAACAGTCCCTTTGGGCTTTAATTTGCTGCCACATGGGCGTGCATGGCTGCCCATTTTTGGGCAGAATTTCAGTCCCTTTGTGGGCTTGATTTTCAGCTCTTTATATACTACTCCCTCCGTTCACTTTTACTCGTCACTTATTCCTAAAATAGATTTTCATTTTTACTCGTCACTTTTGACATATCAATAAAAAACAATAATTGTTTTTCATGTTTTACCCCAGCATTAAATACTTATTTTCCAAGACATCATTTAATAGGGGATAGTTTGGTAAAATACCTATATCATTAATTATTTTCTTAATGGGTGTGCCAAGTCAAACTGTGACAAGTAAAAGTGAACGGAGGGAGTATTAAAGAAATGAAGATGCCCAGTTGAGTTGAGTTGTATTGTTTGTCATCAAAGGGTATCATGTAGAAGGTAGTAGAACACATCATGCTGGATTTATTTTCTGAAATGCATGATCTAAAAAGTCTAGCTCTCAGAGGTTGAATACAGCTCATATCTGATTCATATCCGTCTGATATCCTTCATGATACTCTATTACTTGAGAAACATTTGCCTTAATGTTGCTTCTTTCCTCAGTCTTTTTTACTCCCTCTGTCCTAGTTTATATGGCTTACTTTCCTTATTAGTTAGTTCCAAAAAGAATGACACATTTTTATATTAAGTAATAATTTAACTTTAAAATGTCTATTTTACCCTTAATGAAATGATTTATAGCCACAAATTCTATCATTCATTTTAGACCACAAGTTTTAAAAGTCTTCCTTCCTTTCTTAAACTCAGTACCGAGTCAAAGTACCTCACATAAAATGGGACAGAGGGAGCGGGGTTTTACCTGTGTGCACCCAAAGGGTAGCGGCTGCGGTTTCCCTTGTCATAAAAAAAAAAAAAAAAAAATGGGATAGAGGGAGTATTTCTTTTTATTTTTTCATACACAATTTTGCTGTCTCTTGTTATTATGTTGAGACTTCAATAATCTGATTCCACTATCTTCAGCAAGTGGACGTGGGCGATGCAAACTCAACAATGGAGGCTGTTGGCATGACACTCGAGATGGTCACACTTTCTCTGCTTGTGTGGTTAGTTAATGATCTCTTGTAACTTCACTTTCTCATATTTATCTCCACATCCCATTTTCAAATTGGTTCAGATTTGAATGCTGAGCATGTTCTAACAGGATAACGAGGAGGGCAAGTGCTCCTGTCCTCCAGGGTTTAAAGGTGATGGTGTTAAAAGCTGTGAAGGTAAGCGGTTTTTCTTGATCATGATGAAGTTATTGTATTAGGGAATAAGCTGGTTGCTCTCCCTCCCCCCCCCCGCGCCTGCAAGGAATGTGCTGAATTACTGCTGGGAATTACTGCAACTTTAACCTCTATCATTGTGTATTGTGTTTCCACTTCATAGATATTGATGAATGTAGAGAAAAGAAAGCATGTCAATGCCCTGAATGCAGCTGCAAAAATACGTGGGGCAGTTATGAGTGCAGTTGCAGTGGGGAACTACTGTACATTAGAGACCATGATACCTGCATAAGTAAGTTCATATAGTCCAGATTTCATTCAGAAATGTGCATAATTTTTAATCCACAGTAAGAATTGGTCATGACAACTTTCATTTTTAGGCAAGAGAGCTAGGGAAGTAAAATCGGCATGGGCTGCAGTTTGGGCTATTTTGATTGGATTGGCTATGGCTGGTGGTGGCGCGTATCTTGTGTACAAATACAGATTAAGGGTAAGTTTAGAAATCATTTGGACTTATATTGTTGATTGCTAATATTAATTCTTTTAGAGTATTTGACTTTTCTCCATGAAAATCTTGGTAAAGCTGGTAAACAATGAAGTTTTTATTTGTTAGTGAATAGGTAATTGACTGATCAGAGCATTCTCAGTAGTTACTATAGGTAGGTAGTTTGCTCATATTAAATGGGTTACACCCATATCCGAGAATTATCCGTCCTTTATGTTCTTCAACCGGTTTTGGGAAAGAGTAATTCTTAGTTAGGAAAGAAATATTTAACCTCTTTTTTTTAGTAAACTGTGAAAGAAGAAATATTCATCTTATTGTTATATACTGCTTGATCTTCTATTCTCTGACACTAACCCCCTCCTCCCCCCCCCCCCCACTTCTCTACTTCGTATTATAATAAGAAATTTAAAAATGGTGGGAGGTAGCAGTTATTCCATGGAATTAGTTGGTGTGTGCAAGTTGGCCTGGACACCATGGTTATCCTAAAAATGAAATCCAAAAAAGGAATAAAAGAAAATTACTATGTATCTGTATTTATCTTCTCTTGTTGTTCCATTATTTGTTGGATAAAAGAAGGGATAAGCTGAAGATGATTGTTTATCTATGTCAACATATACATTTATGATGATACTTGGTTAATTAATCATTTCCTTAGCTTATTACTAATGCTGGAAGACAGAAATACAAAACTTGACAATACGTTTGTTTCTGGACATTGCTTGTCTGTTTGGATACACACTTATATCTCCTTTGCTATTACCTCCTCAGTCATACATGGATTCAGAGATCAGGGCTATTATGGCACAATATATGCCGCTGGACAGCCAAAACGAAGTCCAAAATCACGTCAACGAGGATCATGCTTGAAATAGTCATCGTCATGCCAATAGATATCCAAAATGAAGTCCAAATGTTGCCAAGCTCACATTGCAGATGGAAAATATTGTTGGTAATTATTCTTCTGAGAAATTGGATGAAGTGGCAGATTCAATTGCCTTCTGTTTCTGATAAAGAAACTGAAGGTAAATTCTTACATATGTTATATACAGTGGATAATAAAGACATCGTAGGATTGTTGTTTTCTTTCTTTTAATTTATCTGCTATTCCCCTCTCATTTTATGTATCGTTGAGGGTCTTGTAATGTTTTAGGCATCAGTTTAGGGTCAGGATAAAGAGTTTGTGGTAGGATTTGCAGCTGTAATATGGGATGAGTTTGTATCACCATAAATTTAAGTTGGTGCATGCAATCATGTAAAAACGCTTCTCCTTTTCATCACGACTCACGAGTGCTTCTGTTGTATTAAAGAGGCTCACACTATTAGTAGCTGTGTGATATGTGAAGCAGGGTTACACTAGAACATGAACATCTTGGCAAATGATATCGTCTCTTTCACTATGTTTTTGTTGCATGAATATTACTGTTGTTAGACCCGATTTCAGTTTCGTTTAGAGTATCCTAGATCTAACGAAGTTGTGTTCACAATCTGATTGACAAACAGTTGTTTTTCTCGACTTGTTTTGAGATTCTGCATTTACCTTTCTGAATTTGTTTCCTTTAACTGTGTAAAGCTAATAGCAACTGTCTAGTTGGAGCTGCAAAATGAACTCCATTTAAAGGAGAACTATTTTGGGCTGCTTACTAGCAAGTGTTTTTTTTTTGTTTGTTTTGGAAAGTTGGATTTTATACAGCTTTTAAGCAGTATCATCTTTCTACCAGAAGAAAAAGAAAGTTTCTTAACCATATGATACATCATAATATTCATATGGTTTCATTCTCAATGTATGTAACTTAACTTCATTATGATCAACATCATGAGAAAATTCTAAACAAATAGGAAAAATTAAAACATTAAAAAACCTCTCATCATGTTTCCGTTGAGAGGAACTTATTACACTTAAAAATGTTTGATGATCAGTAGAATGATTAGTTGATAATGGATAACACGACAGACAAAGTGTTTTAGTTTTAAAGTGTTAATTATTAACTAGACAATTATACAAATGGCAATAAATAATTTGTCATCTTGTACGTGTATGATAATGCTCTCAATTAACCTGCATGCCTTGAGCTGAATTCATCAATCTTCCAAATTTATGATTTTGGATTTGGAATTCCAATCTTCAGATCAAGCCCAATGTCCATTCCATTGTATGCTATTGGAGAATACATCCATAGATCATCAGAGCTCAACAGCTACAAAATCACCAAAACAAATAGCGGTGAATTTAGGATTCAGAGTTAGTAGGTTCATAATGAATTTGATCTTGTTATCCGAAAATATGAGTTACCTTGATTTGAAGTTGCAAAAATTTGACATACTGGACGGCCTCTTCAAGCATGGTGCTAATATCAACCTATCATGAAAACTCTTTGGTAATCAGATTCCAATTTAAACACAACATATGATTACTTGATGCAGTTTCATTGAGTACAACATACCTTTGTTCCGTTAGGGACGAGACTCTGCAAGATCCTCAATCTCTCGTTAATTCTCTCTCTTCTTTTCTGTAATAAGAAAAAGGCTTATTAGGGACCAACATTTAGACGAATTTGGATAACATGAATTACAATGCAGATGATAATTACCCTTGCATACAAACTCTGGGGATCTGTTGCTGAGCCTCTGTTGGCTCTGGATTTTCCATTGGGCAAAGAAACTCCTTTTGAGTTATCGCTCGAAGGTAATCCATATAAATCATAACTAGAAACATTAGATTCATCTTCTGAACAGCAACTAAATGAGCTCTGCCTATGAAGCACAGTATTATTATTGTTATTGTTTCCTGTCTCCTCATCATCAGCAACACTACTCTTCATGTTCTTCTTTGGTTTTACGCTTCTCTTGTTCTTCTGGACATATATAATAAGATGATCAATTATAAGTAAAAAATAATTAATCAAATGATGAAACATTACAATATTTGAGTTCAGATGACACTCACATGATCAACAGGCGATTGTGATCTTCTCTTAGAGCTTTCTGATTGTTGCATTTGATCATATTCTCTTCCTAGCTGCAAGCTTTT
The DNA here is from genome assembly GCA_029582685.1 of Solanum piurae. Classification (NCBI taxonomy): domain Eukaryota; kingdom Viridiplantae; phylum Streptophyta; class Magnoliopsida; order Solanales; family Solanaceae; genus Solanum; species Solanum piurae. The sequence continues at coordinate 15,447 of JAJOOO010002500.1, forward strand.
TCCATGAAGAACAGATTCAGACATAATGTTTTCACCTGATTCAGTGCTGTCATTGCTCACTTGTTTGTTCAAAAATTCAACTGCATCCGCTTCGATTATATTGTTAGTTGGAGGCAAATGACTACTCTGTTCCATTGTCATTGAAGTGTTGTTATTTCTCAATAACATTGGTTGAAAATTATTAGTACTAGTTGGGAAATGGTAGATGCTACTATTAGTATCTTGAGAAGAAAAAAATGAAACTTCACTAGTTCCTCCAATGTTTGATTCATGATTTGTCCAAAAAATTGGAAGTCCACTACTAGGTAGTTGTTCATTTGGACAAGTACCAAATAATTGTGCCATGAAATTCGCCTCCTCCGTAGAACATGTTCCACTTAAGGAGCTCCATTCACCTTCAGACATGGCTACCACAGGTTCCATTTTTATTTTTCTGATTATACAAGGAGATGCTCGATGTTATCGATATATATATATATATATATCCTTCTAAATTATTAGGGATAGAGGCTTATACTTGAACGTTCAGGTATATATATATATATATATAGGTAAGAATATTCCTTCATATAACAAAAAACAAATGTAGGAATGTGACAGTGGATATATTGACTTTGTTTGGTACTCACTGTATTTCAATATTTTAGGACTTGGTAAAGCCCAATTCTTTTGAACTAGCAATCATTTGTTAAGAATGGGCCAACTATAACTAATTAGACAGGAGAAATTGGTAAAAATAGCCATATCAAACCGCTAATTCAGTGTTTCAAAATTATATTAGTGTCTAGTCGCACCGTAATTTGCTTTCTTGGTGACTCGAATCGATAATTTTAGGGTTGGAGGTGAACATTTACGGGAGAAATTCCAAAAAAAAAAAGTAGTTACTGGAGTTTGAACATTTATCAGTTTAAACTCCATGTTTCGTTCATGGACTTTGAAACTCAAGCAAATAAACTTGGATTATGAAAGTTTGAACTTGGTGAATCGTTCATAGAGTTTGAAACTCCAACTCCAACACATTGCATTTGAGAGTTCCACTTGTCAAAGCATGGAACTCCGGTACCATGTGCTGGAGTTGTTCCGTATTTTAGCTAGAGGTATTTTTGTCCAGATCTTATTTCCGTCTTAAAAAATAATTATGTGAGCTAACAATAAAATGATTAATGAACCCTTGGGAGGCCTTAAACAACATGAATTTGAACTCCAATAATAAATAAGTTTAAGAGAATATGATTGAAACTTAAATCATATAGTATTTGATAAAAGGATAAAATGTTATTATCAAGAGCAATTAAGTTAGGTAAAGATAGAATTAAGTGAGATATCATTTGGTGAAGTAGATACTGCAGAGAATCATATCTGGCAATCTATAGAACGTGCGGGGTCTTTTATTCATAATAAAATATTAATGAATATGACAACATCCTCAAATAAAACATAGATCGTGATGGGTGAGGACATTTAAACTATTTGCTGCTTCACATAATATAAAGTCTTCAACCTTAATTACCACACGTCCCCGAGTTAGAATTTGAAGTTTATGAGTTCTGAATTTTAATCTTTTGAAATTACTAAGTTCAGCCGAATTCATCGCCAACACTCTAGCTCCGATGTATTTTTTATTTTGTATTTTATCTAACATTCGTAGTTTTCTAAAGCAAGAAATATTTTGGACATTTTCTAAAATTTGGACTTTCACTTTTTTTAAATTGAAAGGAAGAGGTCAAGCTCACCTTTCACATGCGCATAACTGGATCTGCTTTTTACATAGCTAAATCGACTTGGATAAGTACTGAGAGAATCTTAGCATTCATTTGATTGATGAATGCAAACAATTCACCTAACTAAAACTCCACGAGTGAACACAAAGAAGCAAAAATAGATAAAGCAATAACAATATATTTGTAACTCGTAAGAAACAAGTATTTGTTTTAACTGAAGGGAAAACAAGAAATGAAGACTCATTAAAAAAGAAAGCATTTACTAGAAAGATTGATTTTTTCATCTTCAAAACTTAACTTAATTAAATTAAGGTGAATTATATATATATATCGCTCTAGAAGGTAAAAGTCATCTCTCACACAAAGTGAAAGGTAACTTTTGACTTCATAGAATAATCAAGATTTTGTAATATAAAATTATCTAGTAGATCTTATTGATACTCTTATTAAAAAAAATACTGGCCTATTGAGACTTTAGTTTTTCAGAATTTAGACAAATAAAAACATATCTCAACCCAGTTAATCTGAGATAATGCAAATCACATAAAAAATATCTGGTATTGGACAAAAGCATACTTTTTTGCTAACCTCAGTTGTAGGGAAAAAAAGCAAAAACTTAGTTGCATAGAGTGTTTACAGAAATTTGATAAATATATGACACATATCTTCTACACATACATTTTAATTATTAAATTAAATAGTTAATTTATACGCATAATTACCTTAATTTACAATTTTAATCATGATAGATTAAAAGTTCTAAGATAAATATTTCCCTTCATCATTCTAAATTGTGCTCGATATTTTTCACATATTGTTTGCTTGGGTGAAATGCAGCAAAGGGTCTTGGCATAACTTTAGGAGTATAATTCACACATAAAATTATTCAAATAAGACTAATCTTGTTGGAACAGATTACTTGAAGTTATTAAATATATAATATATAGTTTAATGGATTTAATAAGAAGCAGAGAGGAACATTGTTGGTTATGGACTGACCTAATTCCTTGTCTGCTTACGTAGTTATATTTGTGAATTATTTTTAAAAAAAAATAGGTGTCTAGCTGGTGGACCTAGCCACTTAAACTATAAATATTGATCGTGTAAATATTTTTTAGCAAAAGCGCATATAATTGGACTATGACATTTTAGCAACAATGTGAAAACAGTTCAATAACATTATCAAATTTTAATAGAGATAAAAACTAATTACTTAATACACATATATTTGTGAATGTAACAACTTATAGCAACCAACAACGGTCAATATAATGGTTCATTACTTTATTATCTTTCGATTTAACCCAAAGATTCCGGCGGTGTTAACGCTTCAACACGCATCGAACTACCAGTAAAATACAGACTTCTTCCACCATTTTTGAACAATATTTATGAATCAAATTTAATTTATGTGCACTAATAGTCCAAGAAAATCTTATATCAACAGATAGTTTGGTTGGTCGGATAAAAATTAAAATAATTCTGAAATGAAATAATATTCATTATCAAACATAAAATAAAATAATTCTATGGTATATCTTAACAATATTATATTGTCTCGCCAATCAAACGACTACTGAAGGTATATTTAGTGCGGAGGAAAAATAAGTTTTGATCTAAATTATTGAAAAATTAATATATCTTTTCTCAAAAAACAACTTTCATAACTGAGAAAAATGATTTTCATGATAAAAGTTAAGAAAATAAGTTCTACAAAAAGCATATATATTAATTGTGTTTAACCATTTTCAAATGCACTTCATCTTCACCTTATTCATATTGCCCTTACATATCACATGCGTATCCAGAAGGGTATCACCGGATTCACGTGAACCCATGCTTTCCTCCCGAAATCATATATAGTAGTGTTATATTTTAAAAAAAATATTTAAATATTGATGTGTGAACCACACTTGAAGTATCATATATTGTCGTGCGATGATGATTGGGTGCACCTCTCTAAGTGAGGTTAGAAATATGAATCTTTATCTATCTTGTTTTATTTTTCTTTCTAAAATTAGTTAACACCTCTCTTAGTGGTTTGGATAGATAAAAAATAATTTTGGACCTATAATTTTGAAATTTTAATGGCTTTCAGTCAGTGGCGGAGCTAGAATTTTCAATAAGGGAGTTCAAAATTTTAAAAAATAGACACACGAAGTAGCCGAAAGGGGGTTCGACATCTACTATATATACTAAGGAAATTATTTTAACCATGTATAAATCATATAATTTTTCGCCGAAGGGGGGTCGGATGACCCCCTTATTCTAAGGTGTCTCCGCCACTGCTTTCAGTGATAAGAACCTAAATGTCAAATCGATCAAATTTATATCTTAGATTCACCTTTCGTAATAGTGCACCCATCATCTCAAAATCCTGGATACGCCTCTACGACCCCATCTCACAATCCATGTCCCCCACCCATCACAGTAATATATTGGTTTACTATATTACTATTTTCACACGTTTCTTAGGAAAAAATATCTTCATATCAGATACATCTTTAGTGTTATTTAACTGGATATAATTGCTAATAATTAATTATTTTATATTTCAAATTAATTTTTTCTACTTGTTATGAAAATATACCTGCCTTATAGTAAAACAAAATTTATGTTAGTGCCAAAGAATTTAAACTCTAAATGAATATTGCAGATATAAACATTTTTAGAAGACTGACGCGTGCCGGCCATTGCACGACGTACTTAAATATTCCTTCACATCCAATGATCATATTAATTAAAAAAACCATGCACAATTCATTTAAAAACGAGTTGCAATTTCCCATTTTCTATTTATAAATTTTAATTAATAATCGAAAGTCCGCCCACAACACGAGTTTAGCAGATTAATTAATATTTTTTATGGATTTTTTTAAATTAACAGAGAGGATATTAAGAAAAAAATAAGAGTTGTATCTGACCGTTACATCTTTATTAATCTTTTATTAAGATGATATTCCTTCCCTCCGAACCAACTAGTTTAGACTTATAGTTGATTTAACGTAAATATAGAACGATGGATAATTTTCTACCTTAGTCAACTTGGAAGGAACGTATATTGACCTATTTTTACTCTTGAAAAATTAATTTCACCTAAGTTATTTATAAACACTAGAAACAAACGCGCTATTTTAATAATATTAGTAAAAGCTGATTTCCAATTATCATAAAGTATGATAAATAAATAAAAACTATCATTAAAATTATTTCATCTTGTGAGGACATAATCTCGAGAAAAACAGAACTATATATTTTTCTCTATATAAACATAAAACAAATTCAGTTTGAGTGGCGGCCTGCACGTCTGCAAATTTGTCCATGGTTTTGTTTTGTTTCTATAAGCCTAAAGTATTATTTTTCTTTTGAAAAAAAAAATAGTTCCCTAAAATAAAGCATAATTTATTATTTTATTTTATTTTTGAGGGGGTGCCCAATCATTGTAAACTATAATAAATTGCTAGTACAGTTGTACAGTTATATATTACTAATATTTCTTTTGGAAAATAATATCTGTATATACGATATTGATTTAAAATAATGTAAAGTGAACATCAATTAATTTGGAAAAATATACATCAGTACTGCTGTCTGAAAAATATTAGTAAAACACAATTTTGATATTTTCAAAGTGGGCTTCAGATTTGGAGTACTCTCTTTTCGTATTTTGCTCATTGAATCGAATCAAAGGTTGCAAATGGTCAGTATTGTACTCCAAATCAAAGCAAACATTTAGCCTATTTTAAGTGTTATATCTATCGTTTAAGAAAATTATAATTTGCGGCTACAATTTCTTCAATTTTTGCTATTCGCCTGATTTATATAAATTCAGAATTTGTATAATTCGATTCATAATTGTATAAATCCAAATTTTTATATATGCTTACCTTAGCTATTTATATAGGGGAAATTGTATATAATAACAAACTATTAATTCAAATTATATGCTATAAACATAGTTTGATTTAATTGTACCCCATAGCAAATTGTTGCTATTTCGCCTCTCTCCTGGTGATTCGCCACTCTCGTTCTCTCCCTCGCCTCTCGCTTTTTATACAAACGCAAATGTATAAAATGCGTTTGTGTTTGTATAAAGCGAAAGAAAATTATATATATACATATATTTTCATTCTCCTCTCTCCCCTCTCCCAGATCTCGCTCGACAGTCTCTCCCTCGCCTCTCTCGCTTATACAAACAGAAATGTATAAATTGTGTTTGTTTGTATAAAGCGAGAGAAAATTGTATTTACACATGCAAATACATATATCTTCGTCCTATACACTTATAATTATACAATACAAATATTCCCATGCCCAACTCTCTTTTGCCTTCTCTCTTTGTCGCTTTATACAAACACAGATTAAACAATTGATCTTTTGTATATGTATACTAAAATAGAAACAGATTATATACAATTGCTTCCTTTTGTATATGTATAGCGAAATATACATATTTATGTTTGTTATGGAGCGCAATTATGCAAACTATAGTTATAACATACAAATATGATTTATGTGTTTGCTATATGTGAAAGTTGCTCATTTATATACGACTTATGAAAAAATCATAATAAATTATCTTGTTTGTATATTGAAAAGCGAAATATACAAACGGAGTTCTGAAAAAATTCTTAAATGTATAAATACAAAACTTGTATATACTTACCCTATTTGTATATTAGCAAGCGAAATAAGCAAACGGATAGAAATATACAAACTGCAGCCTCCATAGCAAACAAAACTATAGCTATGAAGCGCAGAATCTTATTATATCTATTATGTTTACTATTTCTGAAATTTTCTCATATATATCTATATACAGAGAGAGAAATTAATCAACTTGCATGAACAAACTTAAAATAATTGTATTTATTAAACTAGGAGTATGATTTATTTTTTTATAATTGAGAATACGAAAGCCTTAGTCGCTGGAAGAACATTCTGTTGGAAGATAAGATGCCAATAGAATTTTAAAATTAAATTTAAATCAAACCATTACCAGTTCAATTTACCACACTCCTGACTCCACAATCATTTTTATTTTTATTTTTTAGAAAAAGAGTATTTATTGTATATAATTTTTCACGACAAATATCTATTAAGTATGTACGCTCTCCTTGAAAGAGGGTAACTCCGCGATCGGAACACCGCGGCGGAGCATAACACTTTTTTGATTTTCATATGATCATGTTATAATTCTGTTTAATGTAAATTTGGGCTCCGACGCTGTAATGAAAATAATTAAAAGTAGACGAACAATAAAAACAAATAACCTATCATCTCAAAACTTATTGAAAAATCGAGTACTAGACTTTTCAAAGATGTTAGATCAAGGTTGGTGAGAGAAGGATGTTGAGAATACTTTAATTAAACTTTTATTCATGCTTTAATTATATATATAATAATAAGATATATATTTCCATCCTTATAATGATTTGAGTTCTTTGAGACACATAATTTCATTGGTCTTGACGAATATAGAACTCAAAGACAACATAAGATTTTGCTACATATAAGGGTCGTTCATGTCTCATGAGACGAGGCTACCCTAAATTTTTCTACTTGCCTTACGGCCCCATTACCTTTTGAGAGGGTAGGTACCTACTTATATATATAATCCATTGAAATAATTTTTTTCATTTTTATTCTGGGGTCGATAGCCTCGAATAATTTAAATTTACATTATGTAAAACTTATTAAACAAAATAATATTTCTTTTCAAGATTATTTTTATACATAAAGCTCAAACTCAAAATCTTTAATTAATACCGACCACTCTACCACTTGATTGCGTTTGAAAGCTAGACTTCCTAAATATAGATACATCTTATTTTAATTAAACATTGAGATTGGTGTGGTTTGAGAGATGGAGAATTGTCAAATTGCGGCGACACGTTGAAACAATATATGTATTTAATCTAATTGTAACGACGCGTTTTCTCATGCATTATATTAGTAATATAGTATATCTAATTGCTCTAACTGTGAAATTGTAATTACCCCATGATTTGATATAAATAAATGTCAATTAACCGTATTAGTAATGTTTTCTTACAATAAATTCGGTGAAAATCATTTTCCTCTCCAATTTTGCTATAAAAACATTGAAATAAATAATTACATGTTAGAATACAAGTGTTGAAGGTAAGAACAAATTGTTGATAAGTTTTGTACAAAAATACTTTTTAAATGAATGGAATATTCGTAAATCGGTTAATAATATAAGAGAGCTTATTTTTGCAAGATTTTTAATCTTAAGACTTAAATTGACTAAAAAGCAAATTTATTAATGTCGCAATCCACTTTCATCTTTTGCCAAATACTATTGAAAAGATTCTGACAATTCATCATAACTTGTTAAAGGCATGTTTTGTAACTGAAATCGAGTTAGCGCGGTTCTTTTTCTCAACCAATTGAATTCCAATTCATTTCATCCCCTAGTAAGTATTAAATAAGAAATTTGGCGATCCACCATATTTGGTCCAAGTTCTAACAAAACTCATAATTTTTAACCATTTTTTAAAAACGAAGCCGAAGTTTGAACGGCATGATTACTTGGAGGAAATAACAACTACACGATTTCCTGAAAATACTTGGATCGCTATCTTGCTGTGCAGAACATAAAGCTTGATGAAAGTAAACTTTACATTCCACAAGTCATATTCCGTTGATTTCATGGTTACAGACAGGCATTAATGGCATGATTTGAAGTTGAACAAGAAACAAGAACAATACAGATATAACCCCGGAGGAGTACAATTCATCATCGATGCAAGTACTAAGAATTTCTTTTCTCAACCTTCAAAATAACATGCATGAAGACACTTGCATAAAGAAGTGATTTTCTGGGATGGGATTGTTCCTATTAATGTGAGAGCCGAGGCCTGTCAAAAAGGTTAAAAACATCTCTACATACTGTTTCCAAATATCAGAACTTTTCCTGACATATTTAAAACCAGTAACATGATAGAAATGAGATTCGCGAGGAGGCAAACGGATCTCAGGCTTGCATATCCTCGTTAAATCAAGTTCTTTATATTGATCACATGATTTCACCAATTTCAAAGTCATTAACAGAATCTAATCGATTACAAAAACAATGTGACAAGGTGATATTATTTCATTTCAGCATGTTACTCTATTTAAATTCCAAAAAGAAGCAACTAAAAAAATCAAACAAGAGGGGGGAGGAGAGAGAGAGAGAAGGTTATCGATGGGGAGGGTATCTCTATAAATCACAGGTTACCAAGAACTTTGTGTTCCATCCAAAACAGTGACATGATGACAACAAAGACTGAGCACGTACAAACAACAGAAGAATAAGCAACTCTGTCGGTCCTGTTGATAAATGATGTATAGCCGTAACTCAGGCCACCAAAGACTTTATGGCCATAAACTTACCACTATTCATTATCAGGCAACTCCTCATCCAGACCACTCTGAGCAATTCTATAGTACAGGATACCCATGGTTGCCATGCAAGCCCTGCACATAAGAAAGGAGAGAATTTTCATGTCCACCAAAAACTGAACCTAATAATAATACTAATGTCAACAATAAAAATAACACATAAACACCCTTTACATAGTCATCTGAGAACTAGTTTTGTCCTGAATGTACAAGTAATCTTAGGCTGTCAGCTAGCAAACTTCCTTCTTCCAGGAGGGTTTTCCTTTTTTCTTCTTTTTATTTACACTTTTCTATTGAAGCTGGGTATATGAACCAGATATTTTGGGTCAAGTATCTATGTTTATAACTAGCAGTC
>JAJOOO010002501.1:0-23526 GCA_029582685.1 Solanum piurae
ACGTAGTAACAAACATTAACAATGTAAAGGAAAATATAATATATTACATCTTATCATTTATACTTAATAACATAAGCATAAATAAATGACTATAAAAATACATATCAGGATCTTTAACATAAGCAATGGTGTCAGTGAACCACTCAACAGGATCGAAGTACACAAATATTTAATTGTGAAGAAGAGGTTCATATTTTTTGTTGGTTTAAAATGAGAGGAAATCCCTCTATTTATAGGCAACAAATGGTAATGTGAACAAATGCTTATTGTGCCTTATCGGAAATGTTACAACTATTGGAAAAGTTGCAACCCTTCAGAAAGGTCACAACCTTTCATAAAAGTCACAGCTTTTCATAAAATTCACAAGTTTTCATAAAGTCGCAACTCTTCATTGAAGTCGCAATTTTTCATAAAAGTCACAACTTTTCATAAATTTCACAACTTTTCATGAAAAGGGAAGACTAGTTTTGTAAATAAATAAATTAAAAGGGAATTCTGGTTTGTGGTAGCGCCACGTAGGTGGGCCTAAGGTTCTCTTTTTTATATATATATATATGATTATGAGCTACTCAAAAAACATAAATTTCGATGAGATTTCCATCGCAAATTTGCCGGAAACATAAATAGTCATGAAATGTTTAAGATTAAAAGTTTCCGATCTACTTTTAAGTATATATTAGCATTTTTTTAAAAAAAATTAAAAGTAATTTAGTGACAAATCAAACGCCACTCACGGAGAGTTTCCAAATTTAAGAATTTTCCATATTTATTGTCTGACCTTTGAATTTTATTTTTTATCAATTCCACGTGTTTTTGGAGTGAATTAATCTCTTAATTACTGTTCTTCGCTGACTTTAAATTTTTTTGACATAATTTCAGTTTCCACATGTAACAAGGGTTTGATTATATCCTTATTCATGTTACTTAGATCTAAAATTAATATTCACATGATTGTATCTTGTAATTAAATATACTTATAATAGTCTAAATAATTAGAAAGTCACCTCTACATTCAAATTTGGTTGACTTCTCATTTATTTATCCTAAAAAAATGTGTTTTGGATTAATAAATAAAAAACTAGAAATTCAATCATGAAAGAAAAAACAACAACATGATTGTTCTTAAGGATTATAAAAAGTCTATGCTAACGTCAGATTTTGAATAATTTTTTTTGTTTATGACTACTCTCTATGGACACTTTCTATTTTACACGTTAATTAAGAAATCATTAATAGATTGATTAATTTTACTATATTACCTTTAATTCATATTAATTAGCTTCTTGAAAAAAAATATTCTTAGATCTTCAAAATTTATTTAAACTTTCAATGGTCATATATTAATTATAGGGGTAAATGAAAAAAAATAATTATTTTAACCTAATTTAATAAGTGATAAAGTAATATGAGATAAATATTTTTAGTAAGATGTCTGTCTAATACGGCATCTTACTAAAAATGCACATTTAGTTTGTCACTTCTAATAAAGTTGACCTTACGCTTAATTCAAATTTATAAATAGGTCATCTGCGTAAAATATGAATATTGTCCAAAATCAATCCATCCACATTTTGAACCAACATGAGACTCTAATATCTAACTACCTACAACATGAGACTCCCGAATGCACGATATAATAACATTGGATACAAGAAAATGGTTAGGTTTCAATTTACTATAATTATCAAAACAATGACATATCAAAAATTTTGGAACACAAAAAATACCCCATTTTTAATCATATTAATAACTACATTAGTTGTGGTAAGAGTAAAGGGTCGATGTCCAAATCAACTAGTTGCCCACTGCTAAGTTCTAGCTATATATTCGATTATGATTTTGATATGTATTGACAACTCTACTTGTGATGCATAATAAAGTGGTCCTTTTGATTTGTCTATATTATATTGCATATGTTACAAAATTATATTCAATTTAGTGGTAGTATATTGCTAGGTGTTGTCCTGCTGTGGGTAGGTGTAGGTTTGTTAGTGCTTGTCGTAATACTAGTCGTACCTTTATAGTTCTTGTCTTATATTGTGTGTTGTATTTCGATTATCACACTATTTTGCTGTTGTTATTGTTTCTTTATTTCTTGTAGACTTTACATTGGTTTTCTTATTAGCAGTGATGCTTTCTTTATTGTTTTCTTTTTTTTTAACTTGAATTTGATGCACTTGAGCCGAGGGTCTTTCAAAAAAGTCTCTCTACCTCCTCTCAAGAAAGTGATAAGGTCTGAGTACACTCTACCCTCTCCAGACTTCATTTAGTGAAATTTCACTGAGTACATGTTGTCGTATATTGCTTTTCCAAGAATGTTGTTTCTCCACCCTTATCATAACAATTCGTAAAATTCATTAAATACTATGTTGTAATTTTTGGTTTCAGGTTGTATACCCCATAGATGTTTCAAATTCAACAGACCAAGAAAATAGACGTTGGGAATATAGAGATTACAACTTCAACATGTCCATATTTTGGGCACCTTATTTGGTAAAAGCAAATAAAACCGAGCCCAATAACATATATCAGCCTTTTAATTTATATCTAGATGAACCTGATGAATCTTGGAACACCAAAATTCAAGATTTCGATTATGTAATCATCTCATCTGGCCATTGGTTTTCCCGTCCAACTATGTTCTACTTAAATCACACCCTAGTTGGCTGCCTTTTCTGCTCGCAACCCAATGTTACCCCAATGACATCATTTTTCAGCTACCAAAAGGCTTTTCACACGACTTTTCAGACCATTAACAGCCTAAAAAGTTATAAGGGTGTGACGTTTCTGAGGACATTTGCCCCGTCTCATTTTGAAGACGGGGTTTGGGATAAAGGAGGAGATTGTGTTAGGAAGACCCCATTTAAGAGGAACGAAAAGGTATTGGATGATTATAGCTTGGAGTTTTACAAGATTCAATTGCAAGAACTTATGGTTGCTCAAAAACAAGGAAAAATGAGAAATTTGAAATTTAGGCTATTTGATGCAACACAAACAATGTTGTTGAGACCAGATGGTCATCCTAGTAAATATGGACATTGGCCCAAACCAAATGTTACATTTTCAAATGATTGTGTCCATTGGTGTTTACCAGGCCCAATTGATGTGTGGAATGATTTCTTACTTGAACTCATGAAAAGGGAGGAAAGTCATAGATAATTTTTTATTATCTTTTTTATTTGCCATTTTTCCAAAGGAAAACTTTTATTTTTATTTTTATAATTATTATTCACAGTTGTTACTTTGTTTGTTGTGGTACAGAAAGGGGGTAATTTCCCTACAAGAAGGGACAAATCGATAGTGAAAAAATAATAATCTATATTTTGGTTTGTGTTTTTACATTTTAGTAATTATTCAGAGTTGTCAAGAGTAATTTTGATCTTTTGTATAGAAAGGGAAAATTACCCTAAAAAGGGGGGGAAATATGAGATATTACAAATAATATTTTTTTAAAAAAAAGTTCCTCAGTTCATTTACCTTTTTACTAAAAAAAAAATTCTCTCTTTTAGAGTGTCTTTTGAGTTTTGACCTTGGGATATAGAAATGAATGCATAATAATATGTTATACACTAGTTCTGTTTTAATATTATTTGTTGCAACAATACTAATTTTGTACATTTGCTTTCTTTCTTATTTTCCTACGTCACATGCAATTTTTTAGTTGAGAATCTGTTGGTAATAAACTCTCTACCTTATAAAGATAAAATGTAAAATTTGTGTATATTAAGAAATAAGTGTTATTTTAGTAAAAATCACGTCGGCTAAGAAATCAATAAATACAATGTGTAGTTTACTAAACTATCCTATTTAACAAATTAATGTCTCTAGAAAGTTGGAACACTATTATATATAAAGATGGAGTATAAGATTATAGTTAAAAAAACATACAAACTTTTGTCTTGAATTTCTAAAGTGACACATTATGAAACAATTTTTTTAATTGCTAAGACAACACTTATTTTGGGACGAGAGTAGTATAAATTAATTTTTCTTCACTCACTACATCTCTTTATATATAATGGAAGTATTTCCTTGAAGTTTTAAGTACTATAGCTTTCATCATGAGACCACAAACCCAAAGTAAATTTTTTACCAAAATTGATACTCTTGTTGGCCTTACCTTCTTGTTTACAATCATCATCACCCTTTACTATCCTTATTTTGAGAAGAAAATCTCAGAAATTAATTATAATAATAATATAGAAGAGTATTGTGACTTATCTTTAGGAGAATGGGTACCAAATCCAGAAGGACCTTATTATACAAACATGTCATGTAATGCAATTTATGAATATCAAAATTGCATGAAATATGGTAGGCCTGATACTGATTTTTTCAAGTGGAAATGGAAACCATATGGATGTGAACTACCAATATTTGATGCACATCAATTTCTTGAAATTGTTAGAGGAAAATCAATGGCCTTTGTTGGAGATTCTGTTGCTAGAAATCATATGCAATCATTAATATGTCTCTTGTTCAAGGCACTATGTTCTTATTTCTTTAATTACTAGCTATATTTCATTCGTCACAAATTATTTATCGTGTTTTTCAGTTTTTCTTTTATACACTCCTCTTAAGAAAATCAAGTATTCTAGTTATGTGTCATTCTTTTTCACAAAAGGTGATTGTGTCTTTAAGAACAATAAATTTTTAAAATGATAAATACTTTTAGACGGGAGGAAGTACTAGACTAAATTTATGTCCTGCACTTCCTTTCTATTATGCATTTATAGGTGCATTTGAATGTGATATAGCATGTAATTCATCTTATTTTTCAAGTTATTAAAAATCTTTCTTCTAATAGAAAATTACCTGTAGTACTAAAACTCTTCTTAATTTCATTAAATTTAATTTGAACTTTAGTTTACCCTTAATTTTAGAGAAAATTTCAGAAATAGTAAAAATAATAAATCTATATAACTATAGTTTCGGTAATTACGCTCTATAACTATAGTTTTATTTGGTATGGAGGCTGTGGTTCGTATATTTCGCTTGTCAATGTAAAAACAAGGTAAGTATATACAAATTCAGTATTTATACATTTAGGAATTTTTCAGAACTCCATTTGTATATATTTATTGTGATTTTTTCATAAATCATATATAAATAGTTAGGGTAAGTATATACAAATTCTGGATTTATACAATCAGGAACCGAATTATACAAATTCTGGATTCATACAATCAGCAACCAAATTATACAAATTCTGGATTCATACAATCAGCAACCAAATTATACAAATTCTAGATTTATATAATTAGGAAACCGAATAGCAAAGTTCGCGAAACAGTAGCCACAGATTAAAATAATTGAAACTATAGCTATATTACATAATATATTTCTTATATTTTGTTATGAATAGTTCTACCTATGTAAGAGATAAATATGATATAATTTAGACATTTCTTAAAAAGTTGTCGTACCATGCCCACCTTAATTATAGCTGGTTATTAAATTGAATGATGGCGTAATAATGAACCTATTTTACACTCTTGAACTTCTTCGTAAGTCAGATGAGGTACTTCTTTTGATTTGAATAGGGAGTTGTCCTTTTTTTGTTGTTGAAGTAATCACGACTTTGGTCGTTGTCAATTTATATATAATTTAAATCCTAAAATGTTATGCTGATTCGAATTTTGAATATTTCTTCTTGAGAGTTGGGAAAAAAAGCAATAGTTTATGCTTCTTCCCATCTTAATTAGATGAAGAAACATTAATAATGAAGAAGTTTAGGGAAGGTACGTACGTTCTTTAGTTAATCAAGGTTATGATTGCTTCAAGTCTAATTAGTTTCAACTTTATTTTAATCACAAACTGATTCAGTGCCTTAATTATTATACATGTGCCTAAATATTATTGAAAAAATAAAATGGATATGCAGTTAATTGGTTAGAATTTCTTATAGATTTGGTTATATATAATCATTTAAAATGTCTAATAAAAGAAGAAGATCTCTTGTAAGAATGACCTTAATTAACCTGATATATCCCATTAGTTCCTTTGCTGTTGTTATAACCCTATAAATATTGTATTATTTTTAATATTAGTAATAAATAATGATAGGATAAAAAGTTTAAAAGTAATAATTCTCTATTAAATGATGGGAATAAGGATAAATATATCTCGAACTATCGTAAATAGTATACAGATACCCTTCGTCATACTTTTGGGATATTGGTGCCCCTGTCATCCAAAAATTAGAGCATATATACCCTTTATACTAACGGACATACACGTGTCATAATCTTATCCACCGACCCGACATTTATTAAATATCGGATCGATGGATAAGATTGCGTCACGTGTCCCTATTTCGTCTTCCATTATTGTGAAGGGCATATATGCTCTAGTTTCTGGACGGCAGGGGCACCAATATCCCAAAAGTATGACGGAGGATATCTACATACCATTTACGATAGTTCAGGGGTATATTTGTCATTTTTGCCTTAAATGATTATATGCCGTGATGATTGGACTCTTGTTTAATTCAGGTTGTGAATCCTATTACAACTGAAGAAATCAATGATTGTGATTACAAAGAGTACAACTTCAACATGTCCTTATTTTGGTCACCCAATTTAGTAAGAACAAAGAGATTCCATGTGGATTTATATTTGGATGAACCTGATGAATCTTGGGTGACCAAAATTCAAAATTTCGATTATGTGATCATCTCATCAGGCACTTGATTCTTCCGTCCATTCATGCTTTATTTAAATCATCGCCTCGTTGGTTGTGTAGATTGTATTGAACCCAACATTACCCATTTGACATCATCTTTCAGTTATCGAATGACATTTCAAACGACTTTTCGTGCCATTAACAATCTCAAAAATTATAAGGATGTGACATTTTTGAGGACATATTCACCGGGTCATTTTGAGAATGGGACTTGGGAACAAGGGGGAGATTGTCCAAGGACAATGCCCTTTAGGAGGAATGAGAAGGTGTTGGAGGATTCTAACTTGGAGTTTTACAAGATTCAATTGCAAGAATTTGAGATTGCTCAAAGAGAAGGGAGAAAAATAGATTTGAAATTTAGGTTGTTAGATGCAACACAAGCAATGTTGTTGAGACCAGATGGTCATCCTAGTAAATATGGTCACATGCCAATACCAAAAATTGTAATGCCTAATGATTATGTTCATTGGTGTTTGCCAGGACCTATTGATGTTTGGAATGATTTATTTCTACAACTGTTGAAAAGGGAAAAGGGAGGTAGCACATAGATATTTTGCATGAACAATAATAGTTCCATCTCTTTATGTTTTAATGTGTTTGCACCTTTTTTGAAGGAGAACCTTTTCTTTTATTTTTATAATGGTTGTTCAGGATTAATGTTATTGTTATGTTGTGATTTTACTTTCTTTTTATTTGGGAAAACCCCACTTTTGAAATGTTCAAGTATTTTCATATTTAAGATTCAAACAGATAAATCTTTAAAACATTCAAGATTAGGGTAAGTGATACTCATTTGCATTTCAAGAAGGTTTTAACACTTAAAACATCCGTTAACATGCAGTTATCTGGCGTATTCACTAAAGTCATTTAACTAACTTTGAAAAAATTATTTAAAGTAAAGGAAGCATTTAATTCATTTGGGAGAAGAGCTAGTTAAAACAACTTGATAAATCACGAATAAATAAGACTTCACCAAAATGTTGATTAAGAAATGAAAAGAGAACAAGATTTGATAAATAAAATTATTGTAAAGTACATCAACATAAAAGAAATTGGTTCATTTTTAGAGAATACGACTAAGTCTATAAGAGAAATTGTAACAAACAATTAAATAGAGAAATGAACTTGGGCTTCTTGCCCAAAACTGCTACTGTCCGAGAGTTTGGGTTTAAGTCCCAATATCGGCCCACTTGCAGATCTGCTAAAATTCATGATCTTTGGCCCATTCTTGACCTGTATATCAGTGTATAACAGCTGTATATAAGTTCCTTTCACCACATTTTAGTTTCCCTTTCTTCACGGATAAATGATGAGGTTGATTCAAATATGCGAAAATTGGGCTTCTAGTCCATTGAGATGCAAGACGATACAATATCTTTGGAACCAACTTCTCCATTGGAACACACTACTTATACATTAAGGTAAGTTTATTGTGTATGTTCAAGGTAAATCTCAATGAATACTACGTATAATTGATATATAGTCATTGTATGAAATGAAATACGTCAATTATACATTGATTAATTATACATGTACTTTATATTTTGAGAATACACTATCCAGCACCATGGTCATCTTCATCCACCATCCTCTCCCTTAAAATCCATAATTTAAATTTAGACAGACTAAAGTTATTTTGAGGTATTATTAAATAATGGTGGGAATTATACCTAGGAGTTATAAACATATACAATTAAATAAGATTATTTACAACAAAACTTACAACATTTCATATAAGAAACTTTTATACCTATACAAATATTATGGAAGGTTAAAGATTATAAATTTTAATTAATTTTATTTTTTTCTTAATCTTTGTGCAAATGTCTAAATATGCCAAACAAATTACTTCTTCCATTCATTTTTAATATATCAATAATTATTTTTTTCATGTTTTACCCTCGACATTATATTAATAACTAATAATTATTCCTCAAATTATTTTTTAAGAGCTGAAACTATACATCAATTAATATAGATATATACTCTGATTCCTAAAATAATCATATTAATTATTATTTTTAAAGAACGTGTAAAATTCAAAGTAGACAAGTAAATATAATGAGAGCTAAGTTAATTGTAATAATGTTTCTTCACTTACTACATCTCTCTCTCTATATATATAAAAGGCTTTCCGTGAAGTTGTATAAGCACTATAGTTTTCACTTTTCATGATGAGACCACAAATGCAAAAAAATATTGCTAATCTTGTTGGCCTTGCCTTCCTATTTACAATAATAATTCTCCCAATTTACTATCCTTATTATAATTCTGAGAAAAAACTCTTAGAAAGATTGGTGTCACAAGTATCATATAGTAGTACTGAAAAACATTATTGCGATTTATTTTCAGGTGAATGGGTAGAAAATCAAGAAGCTCCATATTATACAAATATGACATGTTTTACAATTCAAGAACATCAAAATTGTATGAAATATGGTAGGCCTGATACTAAGTTCTTGAAGTGGAAATGGAAACCTGATGAATGTGAGCTACCAATATTTGATGCACATCAATTTCTTGAAATTGTTAGTGGAAAATCAATGGCTTTTGTTGGAGATTCAGTTGCAAGAAATCATATGCAATCATTGATATGCCTGTTGTCTAAGGTAACTTCTCATTTCTCATTCAAATTATATTTGTCATGTTTTTCTTTTACACGTTCAGAACAAAATTACTACTAGTCTTAAGGCTCTTTTTATTGAATATTTACCTTGTTTATGTGTCGTTTTCCCATTATTAAGGTGTTTGTAGTTTTTCGGAAAAATTGCTATTAAGGATAAATGATTAGTTTTGTTTTAAACTTCTAAAATAACAAAAAAATAAAATGAGATGACTATTTTTAATAATCACGATAAATAAGTTTGAGACAAATCAAAGGGGGTACTAGACTAGATCTAACTCATACACTTTCTTTCTTGTTTCAACTTTACATTTTCATATGTTTGTGATGATTTTAGTATTTTATTAACCTTTTTATCAAACGCTCAATTGTCTGTTTTTCTTTAATTGAATATATACATATTTATAGGTGTATTTGAATATGTTATAGCAGATAGTTCATCTCAAATCGACTTACAAGAACACTTAAATTTTCATAGTAAAATTGATATGTAACATGAAAAATAGAATAATAATCTGGTATAGCTGGTAAACAAATTAAACTAATGGTATAAGGATGATCATAATTTACACTCAGAGTGTACATAATTTAATTAAATCCTAAAAAACTACGTTGATTTGAATTTTGAATATTTCTTCTTGAGAGTTGAAAAAAAGGCAATAGTTTATGCTTCTTCCCTTCTTAGATCAAGAAACATTAATAATGAAGAAGTTTAGGGAAGAGACGTATACGTTCTTTAGTTAATCAAGATTACGGTTGCTTCAAATCTACTTAATTTCTACTTTATTTTAATCACAAGTTGATATTATTGATATTTTTTTTTTTGGATTTTCTGTTATAATTTCTTATAGATTTGGTTAAATATCAAAATGTCTAATAAAATAAGACGAGCTCTTCTAAGATAGACCTTACCATTGATTGATCATGACTTTGTAGTACATATTCTATAACCTTGGAATATTTACACATATATTTGATATAATTTTTCTTTCAGGTTGCAAATCCTATTACAATAGATGATATCAAAGGTTACGAATGCAAAGAATACAACTTCAACATGTCCATATTTTGGTCACCCAATTTAGTAAGAGTCGAAAAAGTTGTTTATATATATGTCGATGAAATATATAGACGAATCTTGGATGACTAAAATTCAAAATTTCGATTATGTGATCATTTCTGCTGGTCATTGGTTCTTTCATCCATCCATGTTTTACTTAAACCATAGCCTTGTTAGTTGTCAAGATTGTCTCCAATCAAACGTTAGTCGTTTGACAAATTCATATTTCAGTTATCGAATGGCTTTTCGAACGGCTTTTCGTGCTATTAACAACCTCAAAAACTACAAGGGTGTGACATTTTTAAGGACGTATTCACCACCCAATTTTGAGAATGGAACTTGGGAAGAAGGGGGATATTGTACAAGGACAATGCCTTTTAAGTGGAATGAGAAGGTGTTAGAGGATTCTAACTTGGAGTTTTACAAGATTCAATTGCAAGAACTTGAGATTGCTCAAAAAGAAGGGAGACAAAAAGGTTTGAAATTTAGGTTGTTAGATGTAACACGACCTATGTTGTTGAGACCAGATGGTCATCCTAATAAATATGGTCACTTGAATAAGGCAGGAACACTTTATAACGATTGTGTTCATTGGTGTTTGCCTGGACCTATTGACACTTGGAATGAGTTTTTACTACAACTGTTGAAAAGGGAGGGTAGATAGATAGTTTTCATGAACAATATTCATATATCTCCTATGTTTTATTTTGTTGGGTAATGAGATGGGAGAATCGACCCGTTCAAATAATTTCAACGCTTTTTCCAGTGAATCTCTTTTTCTAATGATTCTTGAGGATTGTTATTTGGTCCGAATGATGTGAATTTTACATTGTGAATGTAGTTTAATTTGTAATAATTAAATTGATTATCATTTTCTTAACTTCTTACGAAACAATTTCATGAATATTAGTCCATGAAATTTACTTGTATGCGACTAAATATCGTTTATGAAAAACAACAATCAAGAATGAAAATAGCAAGCATTTTCATGAATATTTGAATGGTTTGCGCAAAGATTACAATCTTTATGAAATCTAAGAAAATAGATGTAATCCCTTGATTCTCTCTTCACTGTTATCAACTCAAGAGTTTTAATTTACTTTGATCTTGATTTGATGAGATACTTACGGCTCAACACTTGGAGATAAAGACTTCTTTGTATGCAGAAGACTCGCAGATCACCACTGAAGAGCAATGTTTCTCTATGTATTTATGTGTCTTTCTTCTTATGAAGGCTCCTTTATATAGTCGTGAGCTAGGGGTTTATGGGTATTTTGGTCCAAGTAATTTTAGAGGACCTTGGAATTGTAGAGCATGAGTTAGGCTCGTCTTGTCAACTTATTAATGGATTGACCAAAATGTAATTTGAATTTTATTTAAGTCATATAATTTTGACTTGAATATTAATCCAATTTTATTAACCAGTAATTTTAAGGTTTATTTCAAATTTAATATGAATTTATCAATAAAATATTTGTTGTCTTCCTTACCAATTAAGTCGCTAGAATTGACATGTTTAAGTTTTTCTTTTTTTGGGGTGAAAATTTAAAATTGTGTTCAACCAAGTATAGAAATATATACAAACTAGTTCTTTGGACTCTTAACGACTTGTTTGAATGGTTATTATGTACTGTATTGTTATATTAATTCAGTGTTTATTTTATTTGTTACATTACAAAAACTTGAATCATGATTTGGTCCTTTGGAAACTCAATTCATGCTTTTTGCAAAATTTAGAAATTTAAAATCATGATTTTAAATTATGTCTAAATATAAGCTTAAATTTTATTGTATATCGCTAAATTTGTCATTATGTAATAATGAAAAGTCTCATTTTATGTAACGATATGTTTGGTGCATGTGGTCGTGGTTATTTTCCCTTTCATTTTACCTTTAATTATTACTTGATAACTTTATTTTCTTCTTTATCCTATAACATTTTTATAATAACTTTATCTGTATCCTTTTTTTTTATATAGATAAGTTTTTTCTTCAAGTTACTTATATCCGATATTATGTAATGATGAAAATAATACAATGTGTTCAAATATTATATTTTTAAAAATAATATAATATAATAAATATGATACTTTACAAAATAATAAGTAACAACCATCTGAGTCTAGCATTAATTACCACCTTCTAATTGATTTTTCACCTTTGATTTGAATTTTAAAAATATTTTTTAGCATCTTTACACTTGAGAAGATATATTTTAGTGTAATTAGCTAGAAAAATAATCAATAAAAGTAGTGTCATACTATTTTCATCTTTACTAATGGTATTTTTGAAATATGTTAAGTTTGAATTTTGGTCAATCAATTATGTCTCTTTACTATTACTAATAGGTTTGAAAGATTTCTTTGACACATTTTATTTTTACATGATACTTCAAAAAAATTATTATTTTTTATTGCATGGATTATTTTCAATTTTAAGTCTTTTAATAAAAGTAATATTGTTAACCTAACCTAGTTTACTATGCCATAAGTTAATCAACAGACTCAGACTTAGCAATATAATATAATTAAAAATATTTGTATTATTGATAATTTATTGAATAATGTTCCCTACAAATATGCATACACCGATAAAAAAAATTCAAAAAAATTGTCCACGTGAAATAACTATTTATCAGCTTCAAAAACAAATTTAATGCTTGCTTTGTTGAAAAGTTCTCCAAAAATTAAGTTTCTAGAAAGGAAGGTGAGAACATTGTTCAAGACTTTTTTCAGAAATTAATTTAAGCAAGAATATTTTTTATTCATAACCACGTTGCAGTTAACTCTTCTAAGTCATTGAACAACTTCTTATTAGAACGGAGATGTCTCAAAGGACATGTGTCCTGCACCCGATCGAGAGAGGGGAATGCATCGAGGCGGCGAACTACATTTTAGATTTTTCTTATATGAGATGAACCCAGTGCATTGGATCGATGAATAAGAAAATTGAGTTGTCCTACAAGCGAACCTTGTTAGTCACAAATCATCTTAACAAGTACAATAACAATTACTACTTCGTTACCTTTTACCGATGAGTTTGGACATCCTCTCATATTTTTTGCTTTTAGTTTTACTCTAGTTTTTGATATTATTATATAATCTTATTATGATCAAGTTTCTCATAGATAAAACAAGATCTCTTTAATTTGACATTAATTATTATGTCATATAAATATCTTAGAATACCAAGAGATTTATGAAAGATTTCCCCCCTTCAATTATAACTGGACTAATTATCAAGACTATTCGTAATGATTTATATATACTATCTCCGTCTACTTTTAATTTTTATCATTCCTTTTTTAGAATCAAATGATAAGTACTTTGACTAACATTTTATGATGTATTTTTTCATCATATTAATATGCAAAAAATTACAATTTATAATAATTTTCGTATAGTTTTTGAATATCTAATTTTTTTGTTTAAAATATCAAATTAATGTAATCTAATTTCACTTTGAAAATTAATCAAATTGACTTTCGAAAAACGTAACATGACAATTAAAAGTGACATAGGGAGTACTATAATTGCTTAGACAACTATGTTTGAAAGAAATGCATACTAGTATGATCCCATCAAAAAAATTAATATTTGTTGTATAGATTATTCTGTACACGATATGATTATCACGTACTACAATGTGCCACATATATTTACAAAAAATTATTAGCACTACTCACCCCACATTGCTAATTATTTTTCTCCCTCTCATCCTCTGCTTGACTTTCCACATATATGCATAAAAGCACTAAGTTTTCATTTTGAAAGAAAAAAAAAGAGTTATTTTTTAATTAAAGCATCTGTTGAACACTATAATCCATTTTAGTTTTAAATTCGAGTGCATTTACAAAATATGAATACGTTAAACTTGATCTATTTTTAAGTTTTGGCTAATTAAGTATATACGGTCTGGTCACAATCTATAGCTAGATTATACAAATTGCATTTTCTTTTGTGTAATGAAATAATATTAATATGATTAGTACAATGACATATATTAATTAAGTATATACGGTGATTTGACTAATTAAATTAAGAATATTGAATACTCCTATAATTTACAAGAGCTAACATACAATTATTGCAGTTCCATTATTTTTCTCTCCTTAATAATTAATTACATATGAGGGTGGTTACGGATTAGACGTGTACAGAAATTGATAAAATCTGACTCACCAATTAAAGTGAATTAAGGATTGGGTCACTAACTTTTAAGCTTGTCATAGTTTCATTTTTTCACAGTCAAATGATATGAATTTGATTAACATTTTAAGATGCATGTATTTTTTTCATAATATTGATATGAAAAAAATTGCAAGTTATAGTACTTTTGGTATAGTTTTTGAATAGCTAATGTTTTTTTTTAAAAATATCTAATTAATGTAATCTAAAAATTAGTCAAATTGACTCTTGAAAAACGGAGGTCGGAGGGAGTAACTCATTATTGAATTAAATGAAAAAGACATAGCATCTAAAAGTTGCATAATTGCAAAGATTTTTGGAGTTAGTCTAACTAAAACATTATAATTAGTGATTAGCACGTTTATTGTATATCACATATAAGTTCCAACAATTGTAAAATTTTCTCCTTCCTCTCTCATTAATCCCATTTCTGATTTTTTTTTTTTTTTAAAGTATGGAGCTTCTTCCTTTTTGGAGAAACTTCAGTACAGCTCAGAGAACTCCAAGAATATTAATACTTGTTTCATTAACATTAATCATTCTTGGTCTTATTCCTCTTTACCATCCTTTTTATAGGTACCCTGCGAATTTAGTCGTAGACCATTCTTCTAAAATTACATCACCACTATCATATGGTACTACTACTACTAAGTACCAAAAGATAATAGAACAGGATGATGAAGACACGTGTGATGTATTTATTGGAGAGTGGGTTCATAACCCGGATGCTCCATATTATACGAACATGACATGTTGGGCGATCCACGAACACCAAAATTGCATGAAATATGGGAGGCCAAATATTGACTTCTTGAAATGGAGATGGAAGCCTAAACGGTGCGATCTACCAATTTTTAACCCGTATCAATTTTTAGATATGATGAGAAATAAGTCGATGGCATTTATTGGAGATTCAGTCGGAAGAAATCAAATGCAGTCTTTAATTTGCCTCTTGTCTCGGGTAAGATTATTTAATTTTCAGATGGTCAGTCAATTAATAGTTACTAGAGTATATTATTAAGTTTTTTTTTTTTGGTGAAATTAATCTAATTTTCCTCTGTTTATTACTTTTTGCTTAATGTCTTTAATTTTCTTTCGTTTCGATGTAGGTTTAAAAATATTTGCTAATTAATTCCTGTTTGTTTTGATATTCATAAATTTCTTTTATTGATTTACATGAACTAATGATCATTGGACAGGACAGGACCATTGATCAATTTCACCTCTTACTTTTTCTTTCGGTTAACAGTATTTTGGTGCTTCAATTATTGATAAATTATAATTTTAGTTTTTGCGATATTAATTAATTAAGTGTTTTAAATTTTTAATTAATAGAAATATACATGTTAGGACTTTTTTTAGTGATTAGTCACAAGTTAACTATGACTATTCACTGTTCCATCACTTAATTATCTACGTGTTATGTTAAGTTTATAGTATTACTCTATATTTATTGATAGTATAATTCTAAAAGTAATCTAAATATGACATATTTTCTACCTGAAGAATCAAAATTAAATATTTTAGTTAATGTAAAAATTTATATCACAAGAATTAAAATTAAAGTTCCAATTTTTTTCTTTTAGTTTCACTTGGCTTGTAGTTGACGAAGGTTTAGGTGAAATTATATCAAAGCCTCATAAAAGCAGCAAGATTTTTTTATGTCTGCTTTTAGTCACGTCGGGTATTCGAAACTTTTGTTTTATCAATCCAATCCATGTCGGATAGGTTCATTAAAATGAATAAAATGTTCGTATTTTATCATAATATTTATATTAATTAATGTTTCGTATAAGATATTAGGAAGTGATTTATGTTGAGGGTAAAACATGAAAAAGAAAAATTAAAAGTAATTAAATATATTTTTTTAATATAATAAACAAGTAAAAGTCATAGGGAGAGTACTCCCTCTGTCTCATATTACTTAGCCTCTAGAGAAAAAATAGATATTTTATTTTAGAAGAGTACTTGTAACCCAATTTAGAAAATCAAAATAATTTTTTAATATTTTTTTTTACTTTTAGTATTAAATAACTATATAGAATATTAATAGTCAAATTTAAAGTTCTAATGTATCATTAATAAAGCTAATTTACTATATCCCTAATAAACATTTCTTTCAAAAAAATTGCTAATGATTTTTGGAACCAAATGGTGTGTGGGGTGTTGGAATAATTCAAATGCCTACATATGTATTTTTAATTTTTTTACTTTCCCCGAGTTCACACATTTTTTGCTTTTTCTTGCTGATTTAAACTCATGATCTTAGAATTAGAAGTGAGAGGTGTTTTCCATCTGAGCAACTTGATGTTTTCTACATGTATATTAGCTGTGTGCTTGTGACATGATACTGTGTAGCTATATGATTCAATCAAATTTCTCTTTTTCCATAAGAAGCAAAGGCCACATAATTTATACTTTTGCAATCATTTTACAACCTTTAAATAACAAAATGAACAACTTTAATTGGAAGCATATAGAATGCCAGCATATATAAGTTGTCGTATCCTATCATTATAATATATAGTCGTATTTAACTTTATCCCTTAAAAAGATGTACTACTTAAATAATGTAATGTCACATTATTATGACAACTTGTTAGAGAATCCTCTCCAGAGCGTCGGTTCCTAATTCTTAACCTCTTTCTTAATCAAGAAATTAATATAATTGTCCCTTTCTATATCTCTTTAATTAGTAAACTTAGGTACATGATAATTTAATGACATACTTAAAATACTAAACTCGATTACATAATGAGATAAAAAAGTTATTTTTCCTTCCTTAAAGGTTGTGGATCACCGGATTGTGTCACAATTTTATTAACAAGTTATTATTATTATTATATATAATAAGTGCGAATATCCTTAATGATACGAAGAAAAAAAAATGTGCAGACTTGATTCAAAACACATTATATAACACTATGTTAAGGGTATCTTTTGATTATCTTAGCTTAATTAACATTACAGGTGGAATATCCGATTGATATTTCTTATGACACAGATCAAAATTTCAGAAGGTGGAAATACACGACGTATAATTTCACCGTAGCAGCATATTGGTCACCATTTTTGGTCACGGTTAAAGAATCAGACCCTGATGGTCCTAGCCATACAGGACTTTTCAATCTTTATCTTGATGAACCTGATCCAAAATGGACTACTCAAATTGAACAATTCAATTATTTGATCCTCAATTCAGCTCATTGGTACACAAGGTGCAGTATCTACTACGAAAAAAATGAAATAATTGGGTGTCATTACTGTGGACTACCAAATATTACTGATCTCTCAATAAATTATGGCTATCAAAAAGCACTTAAAACAACTTTAAAAGCCATAAATAGTTTAGAGAATTTTAAAGGTGTTACTTTTGTTAGGACAATTGCACCTTCTCATTTTGAAGGTGGTGAATGGAATAAAGGTGGAAATTGTGTGAGACAAGGTCCATTTAGAAGTAATGAGACAACATTGGATGGTATAAGTTTGGAATTTTATAGGACACAAGTTGAAGAATTTAAGGTTGCAGCTAAGGAAGGGAAGAAAAAAGGTAAAAGGTTTAGATTATTGGATATGACACAAGCAATGTTGTTGAGACCAGATGGTCATCCTAGTAAATATGGACATTCACCAAATGCTAATGTGGTTTTGTATAATGATTGTGTGCATTGGTGTTTGCCTGGTCCTATTGATACTTGGAGTGATTTTTTGCTTCATATGTTGAAGTTAGAGGGAAGGAGAGCTCTTGAAGAAAGTCTTCAATTGAAATAAGGTGCAAAAAAAAAAAAAAAAAAAAATTGTACCCTGATTTTTTATTTGTTGATTTGATTTTATTTAAAGAAGATCATGAATAGTGTTGCTTGACGATGATATAGTTACTTTATGAGTTTCAATTTAATGGTTATTTGAAATTTTATGTTTCAAAATAAAAAATCGATCCAAATCGAATCATGAGTATACACTGAGGCAAAATGGTGCCTCGTGCTAGTGATGACATGGATAAAGAGACTAGGAGACATACAACAACAATTTACTATCCGAATCTCAGGTTTTTCGAGGATATGAGTATGAACATAGATGTTTCTGGACATCATTGGAAGATAAGACGTTTGCATCAGCCTAAAATTAGAAAAACTTCAAGAAATTGAGTTTTAACAAAGTTTGCGTACGTATGTACTAGCTAGAAAGTGATGGTGATCAAAATTAATTTTTATTCTTCAATTTGATGTTGTTGTTGAAAATCACGTAAGATTCATTTAGGACAAACGGTATACATTGAAATTTTGTAGGACTCTACAAGACATGTTCAATTTGAGTTGGGACTCTACAAGCTAAGGTGTGTTCAACTTCAATTAGAATTCTTGGAGGCAACTCAACCATAAACACTAGTTCATGCCTATATAAAGGGTACTATATTTCCTTGAAAATGCATCTTGAATATCTCGATATATTCCACAAAAGTCATGAAATATTCATATAGAGGTCAAATCTAAATCATCCTCGTTCAAAAAATACGCCAATAACGGCCCTCGAATCATGGATAAATCTTATGAGAGGAGAATCAAGGAAGGAACATAATTGTATACCCGCATTGATTATCAATAAAATATTCATATTTATTTATGTGGTTTCTTTATTTTCCATTTATTTAAAATTTATTGCAAACACAAACATCCACCACTACCCCCAAATTACTTAACAATCAAGAGTGACTTATAAACCAATTGCAACCACAAAACATCCCCCTCCACAAAACCACAACATCAATCAATTAATTATCAATACTAATGAGACAGTAGAACTTAGAAGTAGATACCTCTTCATTGATGTGCATCCGTCTAAAATTAGAAAATTTCAAAAAATTGAGTTTTTAACAAAATTTGCGTACGTATATACTAGCTAGAAAGTGATGGTGATCAAAATTAATTTTTATTCTTCAATGTGATGTTGGTGCATGTTGAAAATCACGTAAGGTTCATCCAGGACAAACATCCACCACTACCCCAAATTAATTGACAATCAAGATAAACCAATTGCAACCACAAAACAGCCCCTCCACAAAACCACAGCATCAATCAATCATCTATACTAATGAGACGATAGAACTTAACCTCTTCATCGACGTATTTAATGTGTTTTTAAAATTTCAAATTTCTTTATTAACGTACCTATTTCATATCGAAAATATTTTTAAAATATCAAATTACTTCATCCACATACATATTTGTCAAATAAGAAAAAATATCATTTATTTGAAACTAATTAAAAAATCATATCACATAAATTAAGATAAAAAAATATATATAAGATCACTTTTAATATAATTTATTAGACTCATACTAATACTACTAGAGTTTGCATCTGGTATTATTACTATATTAATTCTAATTACTTGGTGGTATACAAGTCATCATTGTCAGCTGGGACTGATGTGTTATTTGGACAACTGTTACAGATTTTCAATGACACCTATTATTGCTTGAACCATGTATAATAATAATAACAAGAAATAACGTTAATATATGTCCAAGTTGTACAGCTGAGATTGAACTATATATACTAAAATTATTTTAAAAATATATCTCTTACGTAGTATATATTTATTCTCTCTCTATATTTTTTTTTTCTATATATAGAAGTGGCTTGACAAGCAGCTCGCGGTTGTCTTGCCAACTTTCTGACCAAGGTCACTTATGATATTTCATGATTATTATGATAATATTTTTATTGTACTTTATTACTCTCTTTGTTTAAAAAAAAAGACTTATTTTCCTTTTTAATCTGTTTAAAAAAAATGACATCTTTTTTTTTTTTGTAATATTTTAATTTCAACTTTCCACGTGATATGTTTAAGGCCACAAGATTAAATAATTTTTTTGTACATTTAACATAACTTTAATTTAGGATCACAAGATTTAAAAATCTTTTTTATTTTCTTAAATTTCGTACTAAGTTAAACTAGACCACTCTTTTTTGAAACGGAGGGAGTATTATATGTATGTACTTTTTTATTTTGTGGATCAGGAGGGAGTATTATGTGTATGTACTTTTTTATTTTGTGGACCAAAAAATTTCATGTATAAGTAATTATTTACAACAAAAGAATCCTCAAATTTTTTATCGTCACATAATAAATTGGAACAACTTAAAATATTTCAATTAACTAAAAAAAGATCTCAAAATCCTGCCAACGTCACGTAAATTGAAATATAGGGACTAGAGATGACCTATATTATTTCGAAATGATTTTAAAATACTTAAATTACTAAATTTTATTAACGTCACATGAATTGGGATTAAGAGAGTAACATATATTATTTAAAAATTACATAGAAAGTATATAAATCACTAATATTAACAACTTAAAATGTGTAAAAACTAAATAAAAAAATTGTTGACTCTCCAAATTTCAGTGTCAGAGTGTCATGTAAATGAGACATATAGAGTAACATATATTATTTGAAAATTATATAAAAGTATTATAAATCACAATAATTAACAACTTAAAATATTTAAAAATCATACAAAATCTAAAGCTATATGAAAAAATTAGTGTCATATGAATTGGGATGATAAGAGTAACATATATCATCTTAAAATTAACAACATAAAAGTATTATAAATCATAATAATTAACAACTTAAAATATTTAAAAATCATACAAAAATCTAAAACTATATGAAAAAATTGGTTGACTATCCAAATTCCATCAGTGCCATATAAAATGGAACGACAAGAGCAACATATATTATCATAAAATTATGTAAAAATTATTATACATCACTAATTAATAATTTAAAATATTTAAAAATCATATAAAAATTTGACTGACTCTCTAATTCATACTATTACATAAATTAAAACAAACAAAAAAAACACCATACGTTGGGCCTATACTTGTACGGGCTCCTTTGCCTAGTGTATTTATACTGAGCTTAAATCTACTGCTGTAAAGATTTCATCCGGTCCAATATTTATTAATCGTTTTAAAAAATTGAATTAAATTTAATATTTTAAGAAAATTAGTATTTTTATGTCTAAATTTAAGTGACAAATTTTGTTTATTTTTTTTCCAAATAGATTGACATAGTTCTTATTTTACAAATGTTATGTCTCGTTTATTTGATAGAAAAATTATAAATGCCTACTCTTTCTATTTAAAAATTTGTTTATCTTAAAGGTAGTTTTGAAACATTGTAATTTTTTTCATATTTCCTAAATTTTGTGTCTAATCAAATAATACACATGAATTGACACAGATAAAGTATTGTTGGACAGAAGGTACAAGTGATATTCCACACTGATTGTGTCATTATCATCCTCCAACACACATCATCTTCACCTTCACTCCGTCGCCCCCATTCACACGAGCTATAATATTTATCTTGATTGTATGAATATTATAAAATTTATTGTTTATATACCAAATACAAAGAAAGAATTAAGTGAGAAACTTACTTATTTCTCTATAAAAATATTTTCTTTCGTACCAGAAACACCTTAGTACTATTTGTTTTTTCAAATTCGATGCTTTAAAAAATGAATATAATTAATAATAAAGATAAACTAGGAATTACTCCCTCCAATCCCATATATATGAATAGTGTGACATACTCCTTAAAAGAATATTCAAAAACATTAATCAAAGTCAATATTACTCTTTTGATTCTTCTCAAATATATTTTTAAAAGTAGAAATAGTCTTTATTTAAAATTTAAAAATAGTTAAAAAATTCCATTAAAGATAAGGAAAATCTTGAAAAATAATAATTAATACATGCTTAAATTTTGATAAATTCATTCCTTTTAGATAATAAAAAAACATCAACAATTCATTTTTATTGTACTAGAAAGAAAGAAGTCGTTATAATTTTTCAAACTAAATAAATAAAATCAATACTATAATTTAAAGGGATAATTATGGAAAATGAAAAATATTACAACTTATTTATGAAAAATAACTATAATTTTAAAATATTATAATAAATAATAATATGTTGTTTTTATAGCAAATTATTTCCCTCTCTCACGAGTTGTTCACGTTATGAGCAAAACAAACAAAGAAGAGAATCAATTCTTCTATCCCTAATTCTCTAATGAGCTGTTCTTCACGCCTCTCGTGAATTCTTGCATCTAATCTACATTTTCTTGCGTATTTGTTTTTTATTATATCAGATTTGTTCTCGATCTTTTTCTCTTTGATATTTCTTGCGGTTATTTTTCACTGTGATGGCTTCAAAACGGATATTAAATACAATGTAAAATAAATATAAAATGTAATTTGTTGTATTTCGAATACAATTAATATAAAATAAATACATAATATAATGCAAAATAAATATAAAATACAATTCGTTGTATTTCGAATACAATTGATACAAAATAAATACACAATACAATCCTCTCTCTCTCTTGCCTCTCTCCTCTCTCTCAATTTTGCTCGCCTCTCTCCTCCTTCTCTCAATCTTGGTCGCCCCTCTCCTCTTAGTATATATTCATTTTGATACAAATCAATTTGTATTTGTATTTTTTTCTCTCTAAAATCCATGAAAAAAATACACTATCTCCTCTCTCTTGACACACCTAATTTTTTTTTGAAAATTTAATAAAATATTTTACCCTTTATAATAAAAGAATATACGTAATGAAGAAATAAATGCACGGATGAGTGAATAGTAGCAGTAATGGATACAGCCGTAGGGCTGTTCATGGTTATGGTTAAACAACCAAACCAAATCGCGATCCCCGATTAAAAAAACCGATATTTGGTTGGATTTGGTTAGGTTTGGTTTTTGAATTTTGAAAACCGATACTATTTGGTTTGGTTTTGGTTTTACAAAAGAATATCCGCAAAAATAACCAAACCGAACCGTTCAATTATATATATAAATTTTATAATTATTTATATATTATTCATAAATAAAATATAAATATTTTATTAAATTTTAATTAACTTAAGTCTTTAATTTTATT
>JAJOOO010002502.1:0-23322 GCA_029582685.1 Solanum piurae
GAAATCATAGTTTCCTCTTTACTGAAAAACTAGCTCAAAGGCTCTTTTGAAATCTCAGTTTCCTTTCTTGTTTAAATGTGAAAACATTTACTCTTTGGGAATACATAGTCCCGATATACTCTTTTAAAGAAAAGAACTCAACTCTTTACTCTTTACTCTTTGCTTAACTCAAAACTTAAGTCTTAAAACAAAGTTAAAACGTTTGTAAAAGACTTCTTAAAATATGGTTCATGCCGAATTATGGACGTGAACGACTCAATGCAAGGTTTCCAATAACCATAGATAAAACTCAATACTTGAAACTCAAGAACTTCAATAATACTACTCACTTCAAGAATGCTCAACTCAGAGAGTTCATGCGGAATTTATGAGCATGAACGACTCAACTCAAGGACTCAAAGATACTTCTCATCTCAAGATTGTTTGACTTAAAATGTTCATGCGGAAATATGGGCATGAACAACTCAACTCATGGACTTCATAGGTAATAGGTAATAGTCCCATGATTAGGATTATAATCTCAAATGGGTTAGAAACTCAATACTTAAGACTTTAGACATGGAGATATTACTCCTCTCATAGATACTTAACTTATGGAGTTCATGCGGAATTTATGGGCATGAACGACTTGACTCGAAGGTCTACAAACTACATGAAACTCATGTATACGACACTTCTCATTCTCTTACTTACTACCTCAAAACTTAGTTCAAATCTATGGTTGATCTCAAAGGATTCACAATTGAACTCAATGGCTTTTTTGAACTCTACTTTTAACTCTCTCTTGAATGTGAATTATGAATTCAAGAGTTATGGTTCATGATATGAAGGATCTCGTGATGACAAAGTAGACTCATGAATACATTCTCACTTACTCGAGTCTTGAAACAAGTTACTAGAAGTTGTAGAAGACTCCACAAAAAGAATCAATGGGACTTTCTTAGAATGTTCGAAAGAATTCTCAAAACTTAACTCTCAACTCTACATTGAATTTAAATTATGAATTCAAGGTTATGATCATGTTAGGAATGATTTTATATGTTTAGAAGTAGCTTAGAGTAGTTAGAATCGAAAAGGAGTGAATGTGCACTTTAAACGAACTCAAACGGGAAAACCAACGACAAACTGGATGGGGCAGGAGACCCTGGGACTATGGGTGGCGCGGAGCGCCAGCCCCTAACATTCAGAGGAGGGTTTGGGGCGCTCTGGTTGGCGCATCGCGCCAGGCCCCAACCCAGAAAATCCGATGAATTTTCCTTGCTCGTTTTCTCACCTTAACTCGCCTAGAATCGAACGATTTCTTCCCCAATCACTTGGATTCGATTACTTAACATAAGTACACTCTAATATACTCAAAACAACACTCAAATTACTAAATTTCATCTCAAAAAATAATCAAAACCCCAACACAACAAGATTTAGAATGAACTTCAAGAACACCTATCAAGAACTCATCAAGAACTCTAATCCTTTAACTTTAAGAACGGAATTGCGTTGAAAATAACATGATTGGCATGTGGGTGAACAAACCCAACACTATGGAAGCTTACATACCTCTTAGGGATCAAAACCATGGCGACAATCCGCAACAACTCTCAAGAACTTTGACGAACGCTTCGATCCTTTCTCCTTTCTCCTCTTCTCTCTTCTTCCTTTCTCTTCTTGAACTCTCAACGAAAACCCTAGGCGTAGACTAGGATTATAAAATTGAACCTAATCAGATTAGACCCCTAAAATATTACTAAAAATGAATTAAATCTAATTGGGTAAGGAAAAGACCAAAATATCCCTCTAAAATCTGGTTTTGACTTTTCTTATCTAGACAGCCCAACTTCGAATGGACATATCTCCTTTATACGAACTCGAAACTGAGAAAACTCGATGGAGTTGGAAATATAATTCAGAGGTCTTTCCTACGGTATGTGGTAGCACACCTAACTCATCCTGATCTAGGAGTTATGGTCATTTGAAGTTGACCCATAACTCATACTTAACTTAACTCTCCAAATTTCATATTTTTGCTATTTCCAATTTAGTTCTTTCTCAAACTCAAGGTGCTACATCTAGTGAACTTAACACTTAAAGAAATTTTAATTCCTCTGTAAAATCCTACTCACAACGAAGGATGGTTCAAGTCTTAGCTCAAACATTTTCTGGGGTGTTACAATTTGAGCTTTATCAATTATCACCGTAAGGATTACTCCCCACTCTTCATTCTTAGCTTTTTATTTCTCATTTGAGATTTACCATCTTGTTTTTCAGATCTGTTGCGGCCCACTTCAGAATTTGTTATCTTGTTTAAAATTAATAGAAAGATAAAAATGTTAAAAAAGAAGAAGAAACTGAAGAACCATGGGAAAGGGGAGAAAGAGAGAGAAATGGAGGATTGAATGGGGTATTCTTATGTTCACACTCCTCTTTTGCGTGAAATCACACAATTATTCCACGTCAACAATTAAGTTATCACGTAAGCTTGGTCAATGGTCAAAGGAATTCAATATGTTGACTTCCGTTGAGTTTAAGGGTTTAGTTGACAAAATATTAAGTAGAAGGATCCAGAATACAAACTCATACAAGTACAAGTATCCATCAAACAATTTTGCTCATTATATCTTTACTAAAAACATTCAATATATGATTGTGAGAGAATAAACTATATAAGCAACATAGGAAATTTCTTGAAACCATATCTAAAAATAATTTTTCATTTAAAATGTGTCACAAAATCAACAATGACAGATCAAATACGCATAGCATTATGTGAGTACAAAAAAAATCATTCCACATCCAGTCGAAAAGATTTGCAGTCGTGGGAACACCGAAACTTTTTGTTGCAATAAGAAAAATTAAAGATGAACTTCAACTAGATTTGAATTTTAACAAAAGACAAAACAGAATAGAATCATATTTAAATAATAAATTGTGTTAAATATATTTGAACTTTTAAAAAATTGTTAATTTATAATATTAATGGAATCATATATTTATATATAGAGGTCCTTTGAAAATATATTATCTTATTATTTTATTGAAATGAGTGACTTTTACAACTCATATCCTCATTCTTTTTTTCTCATTTATTCTTTTTGTCATATCATTATATTTCTTTTGTTTTTTCTCATTTATTATTATTCTTTTCTCTTCTTTTTTTTTATTCTTTTTTTTTATTCTTTATTAGAAATACCATTTGGTAATAATTTTATTATTTTTATTTTTTTTGGTTAGTCTATTTTCTTTTTATTTTTTTCTTTTTTCTATATTTTCACCTTTTTAAGAAAATAAAAGAAATTACTTTGTTCTTTCTCATTAATTAATTTTATTTTCACTTTTATTCCTTTCTCTCTTTTTTTCTTCATATTATCATTTATTAGAGATATCATTGGTAATATTTTTATTATTTCTTTCTTTCTTTTTTTTGGTTAGTTTATCTTATTATTTCTCTCTCTCTCTACATGTTTACCTTTTAAAGAAAATAAAATAAATTACTTTTGTTTTTTTCTTATCTATTATTTTTTTCACTCTTTTATTCTTTTCTCATTCATTATTCTTATTCTTTTTTTTCATATCATCCTCTAATAGAGATACCATTTGGTAACAATTTTATTATTTCTTTTTTATATTTTTTCATTTTATCTTTTATTAGAGATACCATTTGACAATTTTTTTTTTATTTATTTCTTTGTTCTTCTTTTTAGTTTTCTTTTTTCTTTTATTAGAGATACTATTTGGTAATATATACTCTTACAGTATCATTTACCAATAAGTATATGGTGTGAACAAGAAACCTTAATGATATCACAATCATATATATATATATATATATATATATATCGTAATTTTGGGATTTCTCCCAAAATTACTTTTTTTTATTATCTTATGTTGTTCATCTCTCTTTATTTTACTCTGTTCATCTTTTTTTTTCTTAGCCCATGTTCTTAGCACTTGCTTAAATATAAAGACATTGAAAAACAAATAAAAATAAAAACAAAAACATATGACAACAAAGAAAATGAAAAGATTCTAGAGCTGTGAGAAAATGCTAGGAAATGATTTAAAAAAACTTTGAGGGTAGTTTTGTAATTATTTAATCTAATGCAAGTGTTAAAATGTTATGTATTACAAATACCCAGAATTACTTGGTAATAGTAATACACAACTTAATACCCACTAGAGTATATATTAGTTATACATGGCATGAAAAAGTATACCAAACAAGGTACTACTAATACACACACCTAATGCATGCATTATATTTCCTAATACACTCTACCAAATTACCCCTTATAGTATCATTAACTAATGAGTAATTTATGAATAAGAAACGTTAATGATACCACAAATATTTATATATATATTTATATATATATATTGATTTAATACCAATTAAGCAAAATTAGTTTAAGGTATATAGTGTAATTATTAAGTAAGATATAAATGTAAAGGGGTATATATTTGTGATTATTTTACTTTTATGAGATGTTTGCTTAATTTCCCCGTAAAGTTACCACATAAATATTTTCTTTACTCAATTATAATAAATGTATACTATATCTCTTTTTTAATATTTATAGTCCTACTTTATCTCTTAAAGATGGTTAAATTAATAAAAAAAATTATAGAGATTTTAAAATCATGGCTAGCACTTATGACCAAAAAGAAAATTAACATAAAACATAAAACTATAACCCATAATCTTAATTTATCATTAAGTGTCAAACACATAATTTATTTAATTTGTATAACACTAGCTCTTATAATTAATTAATTATAACTGAATTTGGGCAAACTACTCAAATGTCTAGTCACCTAAGATACAACCTAATTGTCAATGAGAGCAAAATGAACCTAAAAAAAAATCGCAAGTTTAAATTTCAAGAGATGTCCTAAAAGAAAAACAGCCAAGGCAGATAGTATTATATTTTGACTAATTGGAGTAGGCGACTAGAGGTCGAGAGACCCTTCTCATATAATTAATCTTATAAATCAGTAATTTGATAACTGCCTTAGATACAATACATGAAGTTCAATGCATGTTGCAGTCCTGAAATTGTCTTTTACTCCCTCCGTCCCATTTTCTATGTCACATTTTTACTTTACAAGTGCATTAAGAAATGATGTAACTTTACCCTTCTACCCTTATTTAATGTTTTCTTAAGTCAACTTTACTAATAAATGACAAGATTAATTAACTATTCTATCAAGGGTATAATAGGTAAAATATAGTAATTTACGCATAAATTTTATAAAATGACAAGTATTGTGGTCCAACTATTTATAGAAAAGGATGTCATATAAAATGGGACGGAGGGAGTACTTGTTTAAAACATCAATTTGAAGTCATTCTCATTAGTTACTTTTATTTATTGCATAAATCGTAGTAGTAATAATCAACCTTAAACCCCCTTTTAAGTTACTTTTGTCGAGTTGTGGAACTGAGTTACCAAGTATAAGTTGATCATAAGTCCCTTGGCAACGAAAATTCATTTCTAAAGAAACTATACTACTTGAGCGATCGCATACACTTGCGTGTATATTTGATAGTAACAAGTTTTTGGCCCAATTAGTTTTTAAAAGCTTGCAAATATTTCTTATGCGATCAAGTTATGAAGAGTTTATATTTCATGACTCACTATAAATATTATTTTAATTATATAATATATTTTTTTAATAAAATGTAATAGAAAGTAATATAGTTATATGAATGTAAACCGTACTAAGCAAACTCTATGTGATAGGCTCAATTCAAAAAATATTAAGAATAAAACAATCCCAAATTATTATTATAAATAATCATTTTTTAAATCAACTGAGTCCCGAAACACCCTCAAAATTTAGCTTGATTTGTAAATTAGCAGAAAGAAAAATATTGAGATATTTTTATTTTTTAGTGGAAAGAGAATTTCAAGTAACATCACAGAAACTTCTACATACATATATTTATTATTAAAAAATTACACTAGTTATTATTTTCTTAATTGGAATAATCCAAAAAATTGAGGAATAATACTCTTTCTTCTCTATTTCACCGCAACAAACCTTATTCATTGCAGTTGCAGAGAGAGAAGAGAGAGAGAGAGAGATCGAAGATGTACGGATTCACGAGTTTGAGCACGGAGAGTGATGGAGGAATCAAAGGTGATATAGAGGAAGGAACCTTGTATCCAGGTCTTGGATATGGAGAGAATCAATTGCGTTGGGGTTTTATTCGTAAAGTTTATGGGATTCTCGCTGCTCAGATCCTTCTCACCACCCTAGTATCCACCGTTACTGTACTTTATACGCCGATCAACGATCTCCTTCGTGGAAGTCCTGGCCTTCTCCTCTTCCTCGTTTTCCTTCCTTTCGTCCGTAAGTAAACCTAGATCTGTTCATTTTTCAGTAATTTATCTTTTTTTATTTATTTATGCTTTTGTGTATTGCCTGTATTTATTGGTCGCCGATCTGATTTCTGAATAGTTGACTTCTTAGACGTATAATGACCTGAAATTTGATGATTTTTTCCGTGATTTGGTATTGTGGATATTCATCTTTGTTTGTTAATGCTTTGAATTGAGCGTATATAGTTTATCTATGCTACAACTAGAGCGGATTTTGAGATCTATCGTTTCACGTTAGAATAATTTCTTTTGTGTATGTATTTTGATTAATGCGAATTGTGCAATCTATTAGGAGGTTATCTTAGCTTCGCTTTATGTTCTATACACGGACAAGGTATAGGTATTTTCAACTATTAGATTAAGTTGACCTGGGCAGGTATGGAGCCAGGTAGGGTCGAAGGGTACCCCTCGAACATGGTTAAAATTATTTTATAAACATATAGTAAACGTTGAACCCAGGTAGAGTTATGATCTTTCTGGTTTTTGTTCTATTGTGCATTAACAGTTGATATCTGTATTCTGAATTGTTGGACTTGTAGGTTACTCTTCACGAGGTGTTTAGTCAACGATACAACCTCAAATTTTGAGATTTTTGTGTTTTGTATTGTAGTTGCGGCGAGCGTAATTTCAGTTTTTCTAGTAAATC
Source organism: Solanum piurae (assembly GCA_029582685.1). Classification (NCBI taxonomy): domain Eukaryota; kingdom Viridiplantae; phylum Streptophyta; class Magnoliopsida; order Solanales; family Solanaceae; genus Solanum; species Solanum piurae. Next base: position 7,024 of record JAJOOO010002502.1, read on the forward strand.
TGCCACTGCATGGATCAGCTCTAATGATTGTGTTTGCACAGATGGTGCAGCAATATTTTTCTCCTTTTTGAATTGTATATAATACAATTTTCTAATTAGCTGAGACAAGGGAGGAAACTTGAGGTTACTGGCTTATGGTGATTGGTTTGGTGTTTAATAGTGTTTACAGATCTGTTTGGAACTGCAGTACAAATTTGTAGTTAATGCATGGATTTGATGCTTCTGGATTTGCTCTTATAAAATCGTCCAAAAGTTTATCGACCTGTTTGCACTTTCCTTTCCCTTTGTAGAAGCTAGACCAGTAATAATTTGTTTGTGTGCAGTGTTGTGGCCCTTGCACATATATCAGCAGAAGCATCCATTGAATTTCATTTTCCTTGGCCTCTTCACTGCTTCTTTGAGTCTCACAGTGGGTGTGACCTGTGCTAATACTGATGGTGAGTAGCTTCTCTGCTTTATGAAGCTTTCTAGTTTTGGTGTTTGTTGAATATCTTTATGCTTCAACAGCTCTGATGATTCACTCATACTCATGCGCTTCAAAATTACAGGAAGAATTGTGCTTGAAGCCTTGCTCTTGACATCAGCTGTAGTTTTAGCTCTGACCGGTTACACATTCTGGGCTTCTAAGAAGGGCAAGGACTTCAGCTTCCTGGGTCCAATACTCTTTACTAGCCTCTTTGTACTTATCCTGACTGGATTTATGCAGGTTGGTGTAACCCGTCTTTCTTCTCATCACCCTGTCCGAATTCGAGAAAATAGAAATTTTGTATGACCTATTTTGTAGCTCTAACTTACGAGGCTTTGTCCATTTGCAGATGTTCTTCCCTCTCGGATCTACAACTAGTGCTGTTTACAGTGCAATGAGTGCTATAATTTTCTGCGGATACATTATATATGACACAGACAACCTGATTAAGAGGTTTACATATGATGAATACATCTGGGCATCTGTCACTCTGTACCTGGATGTTCTGAACCTGTTCTTGACCATCCTGCGCATTCTGAGGCAGGGAGACAACTAAGTGTGTGGGCAATGTCACCTGATGTGCGTGTGATTGGAATATTTTTAAGATTTTTGCTTTGTTTGTCCATTAGTATGGCAGAAACATGGTTCTATCGATAGATATCTGGCGTATATTACTTGTAAGTATCGCTTAAGTTCCAGTGTTTTGATAATGGCAAGGCTAATTACCTGGAAATTCCATAATAAGTGTCATTGATGTTTACTGTAATCGACTCTGAGAAATGGGACAGCATTTACTGGCCTGACAGAGAGCTCAAACATAGCACTATATTCTTTAGCTTTGAATGCGTCGTGTACCCTATTCCTTCATGCTAAAAAGTTTACATGATAGTGTAATTAAAATATTGAGGAGCCAGTTGCCTATACACATGTTGACTGTCTAATAGCACTCACTTTGGTTATCCCCTTATTCTTGTCTCCAACTTGTTTGCCACCTATGATTTTTGGCTAAGAGTGTTCATATTCACCGTAGGTAAAGAATATATTTCTCAAATGAAGGATAATTTATAACTCGTCCTGTAACTAAAGCTACTCTAAGCAAGAGATCCCTCAAACCATGGAGCTGAATTTATCCCACACTTCCAAATCTCAAGAAGTAAACTTTTTCCACACTTAAAAGTGGAGTGGCATGATCAATGAGAACTCATAAGCGGATCCCAACTTGCTTGGGATTAGAGACGTAAATGCTCTATACAGGTTTCCATCCACAATGACAATTGACAAGGCATGATCATTTCGCATAAAAGTAAATCTAATGAGTAGGTAGGTAGCACATCTTGAGACAAAGTTGACATATGAGGGGGGACTCAGGACCATGTAAACAACTAAATATCAAACAAACAATTCGAATTAATTGGTACTGATCAAAAATAAGATTCCTAGAGCAAAGGTACAGTTCAGGAATTTCCCAAGGGCCATTAAATACATAGATTCCTAGAGGAAAGGTACTGATAAAAAATAAGATAGACATAATTGCAGGAGAATATATTTTGTTTTGAGCACCAAGCGAATTTTGAGATTCAAAAGCGCCAAACACATGGAAGTTCACATTTGAAATTCGGTCTCAGATCACAATACAAATTTAGAGTCAACATCGAAAATAGACCAAAGTAGCAGTTGGATACAGTTCTCTTAAATTCCAAAAATTAAAAATGATATATACTTGTGAAGCGCCATCAAATAAAATCCAGAATAACTATTGCTATAATACTTGGAAAGTAAAACTATAATAGTAGCTGAGAGCAAGTAAACAACTTTAGAAGCACAATGAGCATACTATCATGATTTGGCAGCTTCTTCATCATCATCCTCACTATCCCATGATAACTCTTCCTCCGCAGCACTCAAACGTTTCCTCAAATCAGCTTTGTTCGGGCTCATTCTCTCGGGCACCTTGATCTCATCACCACTTGCAATATCTTCAATCTCATCCCACCCAAGATCATCTCCCTCATGCGATGACACTTGGCTGGAAACAACTGAAAAATCACTGTTATCATTCTTACCTTCTGAACTCCCCTTATCACCCCTTGATTCAGCATCGTCTACTCTCCCTGCCAGAATTCCTTTCTCATCCCCGCCATCACTTGTTGTCTCCAAACCTGTTTCTTTCTCGTCTTCTTTACCTACGGATGATCTCCTAGCCGTGTCCTCAATCTGTAAACTATCCATTTTCTTCTCAACTTCTTCTTTTGCTACATTTTCACTTGCAACACCGTTGCTCCCTTCCGTATCCTCATTATCTTCATCGTCAACATCCCAACTCAATTCCTCTTCTTCCTCACCCGAGATCGCCCTCTTCACAAGCCTTGCCCTTGCTTCATCAGCTTTCTTTATTCTATAAACCTTGTAAAAATACCTACTCCAGAAAGTCTCTGGATCAACCATACTCGGAACCACCTCACTATAAATCTCATTTATTACACCATTTTCCTTAATCAAACCCTCAATTTCCCCATTCATCTCCTCTAATACAAATCCTAATTTCCACTCATTATAATCAATCATATCCTCGGGTTCATCGCAATACGTTTTCGCATCACACTGGATCGCTCGAATTGTTGCATCAATTCTACTATAAGGTTTGGCATTCAAGTTTAAATTTTGCTCCAAACTACTACTTCTCCCTAAACTCCTACTGCTATTTTCAGAAAATTCACTGTCAGAATCATTATCAAGGATCGACTCCTTACCATGAGCAATAATCTCCGATACAGTGGAGCCGATATTATCAATAGCTTGTCCAACCGATTCTAGCGATTCCTGTGCAACGGCGGCGCCTGATTCAAACCTAGCCGGCAAGTCCTTAACGGCTCGGCTAGCTACTTCACGGATTGTAGCGGTTTCAATTTTCAACCCGGAGCTGAATTCCTCGAAATCGCGGCGGTAGTTTTGAACAACGGATTCCGATTTCGATGCTATGGTTCTGAACAAAGTTGAACCGAAAGTCCATGCGTTCGTTATGGCTGGAACATCATGGTTAGGGTTAGGGTTTGGAGATTGGGAATTTGATGGAGAAGTAGGGGCATCATCGGTATCGGAAAATTCTGGATCGTCGGCGAATACGGATTTGAAGAAATCCATGAGAAGAGAAATTGAAAAGTTGAGTGCGATTTGATTTTATATTGCTGTTGGACAACCGCTGTAGGGCCTATACCTTCGCCGGAAAATACTCAACGGCGGCGGAGACGTGCAGGAGATAATCTCCGATGGATTTATTTTTATTAAATAGACGGAAGATACAATTAAATCTTTTCTAAAAATATACTTAATAAGGAAATACTCCACCGACAAATTTAAACATTTATTTTTTGGATTGTAGTTTGAAAAAATCTAGAGTCAATTGATATTTATAGCATGCATAATTAGTTTAAATTTTTAGTGAATTAGTAAAATAGTAAATGAGTTAGGTATATATAGTATGCATAATTAGTTTATAATTATAGCGAATAGTAAAATAGTAAATCCGATTGATAATGGCATGAACAAAACCAATATTATACGGAAAAAAAGAAGGGAGAATGTCTATCGTTTAAAATTGATTAAAAAAATGTTTGCTTTTCTAAAGGTTTAAGAAGAAAAATAATTTTCATCAATTTTTCAATTTAACTAGTCAAGTGTACGTATTTTGCACAAGTATAACACATTAATTTATAATAATATAATAACATATATAAAAAGAATTGTTGTGTGTATGTAATTAAGTACAAAATTTAAAAAGAGTAACGTAAATTTTTTAAGATAATAAAATGTATTTAAAGAGGAACATGATAATTCACCATCACACGTTAAATAATAAGGTAAAAAAAAATGAACAACATTATATATGAAGAACAATAATATAAGACAACTACTTATAACAAATTACCAATAACATAAAAGATTATGATAAAGCATAACATCATAGGTAATATATATAAGGCAAAATGGTAACCTTTATACTTGTATACGTTTGTAATCCAAACCCTCCTACTTAACCTTTTGTCAATTAAATCCTTAAACTCATTAAAACACTATATTTTAAATATTTTTCTCATCAGATCTGTGTGTGTAGTTCAACCTCTTATACATGTAATTCCATGTCATTTTTCAATGACACATCAGAAATTAAATATTAAGAAAATAAAAAAAACTAAATATTTAATTTTTGTAAATTCTGAATTTTTTTAAATAATCATGTTCTTCAACCTTCATATATTCTTACAATTTGAGCACCAAATTCAAGCCAAATAGATGAAATTCTTCTTTATTTGACTTGAAATTTCAACTACAAGTTTACTAACACAAATCCAACGGCTCAATCACAAATTTGAATTAATTTCACAAATTCATAAGACCCATTTGTTATTCTTCAAGCTTTCTCAAGCTTATTAATGGAGGTTTCAACATTTTCAATACCCACCATCACCCTTTATGTTAATGCATATCACACCTCCTCTTTGAATCTAACTAACACAAATAATAGTTTCAACTTTTAAAATAAAAAAGACTAAAAATTTAGGAAAATGGGGGCTGAAAAAAGAAATTAATGGCGGGGTTTTGATTTGTTGCAAAGAGGAGAGTAAGTTGAAGAAGAAAAAGAAAGTGTATGACGAGTGATTTCAAAGAAAAGAAAAGAATGGGTATGGTGAGTGATTTTGTTGAAGAACAAGAGAAGAAAGTTTAGGGTTAGGGATGGGAAGAGTGTTGGAGAAGAAGAGAAATTGGGGTGGGGTGGGGTGGGAGTGGGTTAATGAAGAAATGAGTTTTTTTTTTATAAAAAATAATATTTTTAAATAAAATATAGTGTATTTATGCGTTTGAAAGCAAGTGTATTCACACATTTTTCCAACTCAACAATATTTATGTCACATAGATCTGGTCAATGGTAAGAGGGTTTCAAATATTGTGTTTTAATAAGTTTAAGGGTCCAGTTGATAAAGTATAGAGTAAAAGGGTTCAGAATACTAACGCATACAAGTACAAGGGTCTATCAGACTATTTCGCCTATATATAAATTGATATACTTACTTATATTTAACTCTTTTGTCTAACCTGACTTTCGTAAATAATAGTGTCACATTAAATATATTGATGAAAAATAACGTTTTTTTAAAACAACTAGAAAATAAAAATGAAAGAATATAAAGAAATATATTATTATTTCACTGATTTTTTGGTATCTTGTATAATCTAATACCTAATTATATATTTTAGGTTTCCTTAAATTTTAAAATATATTTTTCTCTTACTATATATTTTAGGACTCTTTAATTTGAATATTATAAACATAATTAAATAATAATGTGAGTAAAATAGTAAACAACAATTTTATCTATTGTAGAGTCTTTAACGAAGGACAAAAGTGCAAACAACATTTGTAAGCACCTTCATGTTTTTAAAATAACTAGCTAAGTGTATCTATTTTTCACATATTTATTGTGTTAATTAATAATAAATGTATATAAAAGATAAATTTGGTGTTTATGTTATATTATTATGTACACAACTTTTGAAAAAATAACATAAATTTTTTAAGATAAAAAATGTACTTAAAGTGAAACATGATAATTCACCATCACAAAACAATTAAGGAGCAAAATTAAATATAGTGAACAAATTTTCGTCGTTGATATCAAAAGGCAAAATTATGTTGATAAAATCGTATTTCGTGAAACTAAGTTGTTCGGACATGTACCATCCCGTCATAGCGAGAATAATCCCGCCACAGCGAGATAGGAGCCGTTATGGCAGGATAGTCGGAAACAGAATTGAAAGACGCGAACTCTTATTTTTCCCTTTCCTCCCTTAAGTGTCAAAATAGACGATGGTCACCCTAAAACCCCTCAAAAGGCTGCTCTAGGCTTGGGGAAGAGGGAGAAAAGGAATCCTAACGCAATAAAGGCTACAACCCACGGATTTCAGGTCTACCTCCATTGTTTCGCTGTCCGAAAGTCAGGAATCGTGCTATAATCGTCATACAACTGCTTGGCGCTCAGGTAGGCTAGGTTTTCTTTATTGAGTAGTTAATAACTCGTTCCCACCGCCTAATATATTGTAAGTCGGCTGGAGATTTCATATTTAGGCCTTCGGGCACAAAGTTGGGAAGATAGTAAGTGTGGTCCATGTGGTTGAACTTGTGTGTACTGTGTGGGTGGACTTATTCGGTAAATTTAGGGGTAGGTGATGGTTTGATTTTCCGTCGGTGTTATATATGCATGTTAATTGCTTTGTTGTATTCATGCATGTATGTGAATAGGGAAAGATGAAATGAATATGAAATGACTATTTGTGATCCATTGCATGCAAGGAACTTGTTGCCTGATTGTACGATACAAATGTGTAAATCATTTATTGTGGTGCTGATTCTGTTTGTGATTGTGGTTGAATGGATCAGGTGTCACGTTCCGACATATTATCGAATCGAGTGTCACGTTTCGACACATTATTGAATCAGGTGTCACGTTCCGATACATAATTGGATCTGATGTCACGTTCCGACACACTAACAACTTGGACGTGGGTTCCATGTGTAACATCTCGCAATTTAAAATAACTAGGAAGAAACTTATAATTGGAAATAGTCAATTTTGGAAAAAACTAAAATCTGGAGAAAAAAAAATTAAGTTAAGAAAAATGAGTTTTTGGTCAACTTCAAACGGCCATAACTCCTAGATCAGGATGCGTTATGTGTAGTTCCAGATATGGCTGGGAATCCCTTGGAATGATCTTTCCAACGCCGCCGAATTTGCGCGATTCCGAGTTCGTATGAGTGAGTTATTCACTTTGAAAGTTGGGATGTTGGAATAAGAAAAGTTCAATCCGAATTTTGAAAGGGTAGTTTGGTCTTTTCCTTACCCTTTTATTTGATTTCAATTTTGGTGACTAATTAAGGGTCTAAGCTGAGTTATATCAGTTTTCACTTTTACCAAAAAGAGTTAGGATTTTGAGAGAAGAGAAAAGAAAAGGAGAAAATAGGATAAAGGAGAAGAACGTTCAAGATCCGTCAAGATCGTCGTGGATTGCTTGTGGATTTCGTCGGGGGTGTTCCCTACTAAGGTATGTGAGATCACATAGCGGTGGGTTAGTTCACCCACGCGCCAAGCATGTTTAATTTAGCGTATTTTCATCCTAAAAAGATTGAGAAATTGATGTTCTTGAATTGATTTTGTTCTTGAATATGAGTTGGGATTAAGGAGTTTCTTGATGATTAAGTTTTGTTTCCTTGAGTTGTTTGGGTTAGAGTTTGTGTATATGATTTGGGTACATGAATCTAAAGTGAATTTAAGAAAAAGAATCGGATTAAAACGATTTAGGGTTAGAAAACGCGATCAAAAGTTCGTCTGAATTTTGCCTAAAGGGAGGCTGGCGCGACGCGCCCCCATAGCACAAGGAGGGTAGGGGCGGCGCGCCAGCAATGCGCCAGAAATGATCCCCAATAAATTGGGGCCTGGCGCGGCGCGCCAGGGATGCGCCCGAATCGGCGTTTTTCACCAGTTTTTCGTCGTTCAGCCTATTAAGTTGTTCTAAGGTGTCCTAACACTTTCCATTGATTCTAATTACTCTAAATGACTTCTAAACATCTATAAATCATCCATAAACATGAATCATAACCTTAAATTCAACGAAAGTCAAGAGCCAAGTCTAGGAAGTTCTCAGAGTCTTTTCAAGAAGTCTTTTGCAAATGTTTTTAACCTTGTTTTAAGACTGAAAGTTTCAAGTTAAGCAAAGAGTAAAAAGTTGAGTTCATTTCTTCAAACGTATATGGGGACTATGTATTCCCAAAGAGATATATAAATATTTTCATATTTTAAATAAGAATGGAAACTGAGATTTCCAAAGAGCCTTCGGGCTAGTTTTCAGAAAAGAGAAATAACTTTCTAAATGAAGCAAGAAGGGAAACTGAGATTTCCAAGATAGCCTTTGAGTTATGTTTTTTAGCACTAATCTCATATCACAGAAGAAGTATGTTTTTAAACATAAGAGCTAATATTATATTTTTGGGAGTAATATTGAGCACCGATATGGGGATGCGAGTTCACATTAACTCAAGTCTCCATAAACCATGTAGCCATCATGGGTAGAAAAAGGTCATACTTTTTAGATGAATCATTTTCACAATAGACTAGTGGATCCACTTAGTGAGTTAGCTTCATAAACCCCCGGCAATGTATAGGATGGTCCTTGGAAGCGTGAGGTAAAACGTTGTATCACCACTTAGGCTCATAGTGGTGGTTGTCGGTTAGAGAGACACCCACAGCAGTAATTGCATGGTTCCTCAAGAGGTTCTACTTAGTATGAATGTGGGTATGAGACTTCATTCATGCATTGCACAAGTAGACTTTCAGATGAATCATGGTATGTCTTTTATGATATTATGATTAGGAGTTGACATCATGTTTTAAACAGTTTTCTTTTTCTTTATATTGCACTTGTTTTAAACTGCTTTATAATGAAATGAGTTCAGTTAAGTATTCATGAGTTGAGAAGAACCAAGGTAAGTGTTTCTTTCCGAATCTTTTCAAGCCTATGTTATGTTTAGCATTCCAACTCGCATACTCGTACAGTCAATGTACTGATGCCAGTTGGCATGCTTCGTATTATGATGCAGACGCAGGTAACTAGGATCGGCATTCAGACGCATCGTTGATCCAGTGAGCAATTCAGAGTTTATCTCTAAAAAGTTTCCCTCTAATTCGTGCCTGAGCGTGTTTCAGATAATCATGCCTCCACAAAGAGCAGTCAGAGGTAGTCCAGCTAGGAGAGATGTTGAGGAATAAGAGTTACTCAATGCACATGAAGTGCAACTGCAAGGAGAAGTTACAAATGCTGAGTTCAGAGAGGCAATTAGGATGTTGAGTCAAGCTGTGACTAACCAGGTTGGTCAGCAAAGAGGAGCTCGACTAGATGGGGCTAACACTTCGAGTATTCGTGAGTTCTTGAGGATGAATCCCCCAAGTTTCACTGGTTCGAGCACTACTGAGGATCCAGAGAATTTCACTGAAGAACTGAAAAAGGTATTCGAGGTGATGCATGTTGCTGACACTGAACGAGTTGAGTTAGCTGCATATCAGTTGAAGAGTGTTTCTAGGACTTGGTTTGACCATTGGAAGGAGGGTAGAGCAGAGGATGCACCATCTGTGAGTTGGGCCTGTTTTGAGGAAGCTTTCTTGGGGTGTTTCTTTCCCCGAGAACTGAAAGAGGCTAAGGTACGTAAGTTCCTTACACTTAAGCAGGATTCTCTAAGTGTTCATGAATATGGGTTGAAGTTCACCCAACTATCCCGTTATTCTTCGGAGATAGTTAAGGACATGATGAGTAGAATGAGCTTGTTTGTTGCTGGTTTGGGCCGCCTATCAAGCAAAGAGGGCCAGGCAGCAATGCTTATTGGGGACATGGATATTTAAAGGTTGATGGTCTATGTGCAACAGGTTGAGGAAGAGAAACTGAGAGATAGAGAGGAGTTCAAGAACAAGAGGGATAAGACAGGGAATGAGTCCGGGCAGCAGAAGAGTAATGCCAACCGGTCATCTTTCCAACAGAAACAGAATGGACCTGCTCCATCATCTGCTAGTGCACCTGCACCCAGAAATAAATGTGAGTATATTGGACAGAATTCGCAAAACTTCAGAGCTGGACCTACACAGTCTCATGATAGTATGGCACAAGGAGGTAATCGGGCTCCTGCATGTGTTGGGTGTGGTATAGCCCACCCATGAAAGTGTCGTCAGGGCCAAACATGTTGCTTCAAGTGTACACAAGAGGGTCACTTCATGAAAGAGTGCCCAAAGAACATGCAAGGAAATGGTACGGGTGGAGGAACAAACCGTTTATATGCTATCAACAGTCGCCAAGAGCAAGTGGATGCGCCAGATGTTGTCACTGGTATGATTCAAGTCTTTGACCTTACTGTTTATGCCTTGCTAGATCCAGGAGCGAGTTTATCTTTTGTAACTCCATGTGTTGCTATGAATTTTGATATTATTCCTGAGCAACTTAATGAACCATTCAGTGTGTCTACCCTTGTTAGTGAGTTTATTCTAGCAGAGAGAGAGTCTATCATGATTGTCCTGTTTCCGTCAATCACAAGAGTACCATGGCTGATTTAATTGAGTTAGACATGGTAGGCTTTGATGTCATTCTTGGTATGAACTGGTTTCACGCCTGTTATGCCTCAGTTGAATGTAGAATTCGAGTAGTCAAGTTTCAGTTTCCGAATGAGCCAGTCATAGAGTGGAGTAGGAGTTCAGCAGTGCCTAAGGGTCGTTTTATTTCGTACCTTAAGGCAAGAAAGTTAGTTTTCTAAGGGGTTTGTACATCACTTAGTCCGAGTTAATGACTCAAGTTTTGAGATACCTCTTATTCAGTCAGTTTCAGTCTCAGTAGTAAAAGAGTTCCCAGAAGTCTTCCCAGATGATCTTCCCGAAGTACCTCCTGAGAGAGAAATAGACTTCGACATAGACATCATTCCAGATACTCATCATATCTCTATTCCGCCATATAGAATGGTACCAATAGAATTGTAAAAGTTGAAAGAGCGGTTGAAAGTTCATGAGAAGAATTATCCAGCTTGTGATCTAGAGTTGGTTGCCGTAGTTTTGCTTTGAAAATATGGCGTCATTATCTATATGGTGTTCATGTGGAAGTGTTCACCGATCACCAGAGTTTTCAGTATGTGTTTATTCAGAAAAAGCTTAATCTTAGACACAGAGAGTAGTTAGGGTACTCAAAGATTATGACATGAGTATTCTTTATCACCCAGGTAACACTAGTGTTGTTGTTGATGCCTTGAATAGATTGTTTATGTGTTATACCGCCCATTTTGAGGAAGGTAAGAAAGAGTTAGCACAAGAGGTGCATAGACTGGCACGATTAGGAATTTAATTAATGGATTCCACAGAAGGAAGAATAGTGGTGATGAATGGGTCTGAACCATCATTAGTGTCAGAAATAAAAGGCGAGAAAGACCAAGATCCTTTATTGTTTGGATTAAAGTCAAGTGTTCATAAGCAAAAAGTGGTGGCCTTTGAACAAGGGGGAGATAGTGTTTTGAGGTATCAAAAGGTGGATTGTGTGATTGAACTGAATGATTGATGTTACACCCTTAGCCTAGTAAGAGTAATCTCATTCGAGGATGAATGTTCCTAAGGGGGAGATATTGTAACATCTCGCAATTTGAAATAACTAGTAAGAAGCTTATAATTGGAAATAGTCATTTTTGGAAAGAATTAAAATCTGAAAAAAATTGTTTAAGTTAAGAAAAATGAGATTTTGGTCAACTTCAAACGGCCATAACTCCTAGCTCAGAATGTGTTAGGTGTAGTTCCAGATATGGTTGGGAAGCCCTTGGAATGATCTTTCCAACGGCGCCAAATTTGCGCGATTCCGAGTTCGTATGAGTGAGTTATGCCCTTTGGACTGTTGGAATAAGGAAAGTTCAATCCAAATTTTGAAAGGGTAGTTTGGTCTTTTCCTTACCCTTTTATTTGATTTCTTATTTGGTGATTAATTAGGGGTCTAAGCTGATTTATATCAGTTCTAACTTTTACCAAAAAGAGTTAGGGTTTTGAGAGAAGAGAAAAGAAAGGGAGAAAAAAAGAGAAAGGAGAAGAACGTTCAAGATCCGCCAAGATCGTCGTGGATTGCTTGTGAATTTCGTCGGGGGTGTTCCCTACTAATGTATGTGAGATCACATAGCGTTGGGTTAGTTCACCCACGCGCCAAGCATGTTTAATTTAGCGTATTTTCATCCTAAAAAGATTGAGAAATTGATGTTCTTGATAGTTGTTCTTGAATTGATTTCGTTCTTGAATATGAGTTGGGATTAAGGAATTTCTTGATGATTAAGTGTTGTTTCCTTGAGTTGTTTGGGTTAGAGTTTGTGTATATGATTTGGGTACATGAATCTAAAGTGAATTTGAGAAAAAGAATAGGATTAAAACGATTTAGGGTTAGAAACCGCGATCAAAAGTTCGTCTGAATTTTGCCTGAAGGGAGGCTGGCGCGACGTGCCCCCATAGCTCCAGGAGGGCTGGGGCGGCACGCCAGCAGTGCGCCAGAAATGAGCCCCAGTAAATTGGGGCCTGGCGCGGCGCGCCAGGGATGTGCCCGAATCGGTGTTTTTCACCAGTTTTTCGTCGTTCAACCTATTAAGTTGTTCTAAGGTGTCCTAACACTTTCCATTGATTCTAACTACTCTAAATGACTTCTAAACATCTAGAAATCATCCATAAACATGAATCATAACCTTGAATCCATAAATTCAAATTCAAGGAAAGTCAAGAGCCAACTCTAGGACGTTCTCAGAGTATTTTCAAGAAGTCTTTTGCAAATGCTTTTAACCTTGTTTTAAGACTGAAAGTTTCAAGTTAAGCAAAGAGTAAAGAGTTGAGTTCATTTCTTCAAACGTATATGGGGACTATGTATTCCCAAAGAGATATAGAAATGTTTTCACATTTTAAATAAGAACGGAAACTGAGATTTCCAAAGAGCATTCGGGCTAGTTTTCAGAAAAGAGAAATAACTTTCTAAATGAAGCAAGAAGGGAAACTGAGATTTCCAAGATAGCCTTTGAGTTAAGTTTTTTAGCACTAATCTCAAATCACAGAAGAATAATGTTTTTAAACATAAGAGCTAATATTATATTTTTGGGAGTAGTGTTGAGTACCGTTATGGGGATGCGAGTTCACATTAACTCAAGTCTCCATAAACCATGTAGCCATCATGGGTAGAAAAATGTCATATTTTTTAGATGAATCCTTTTCACAATAGACTAGTGGATCCACTTAGTGAGTTAGCTTCTTATACCCTCGGCAAGGTATAAGATGGTCGTTGGCAGCGTGAGGTAAAACGTTGTATCACCACTTAGGCTCATAGTGGTGGTTGTCGGTTAGAGAGACACCCACAGCAGTAATTGCATGGTTCCTCAAGAGGTTCTACTTAGTATGAATGTGGGTATGAGACTTCATTCATGCATTGCACAAGTAGACTTTCAGAGGAAGCATGGTATGTCTTTTATGAAATTATGATTAGGAGTTGACATCATGTTTTAAACAGTTTTCTTTTTCTTTAAGCACTTGTTTTAAACTGCTTTATAATGAAATGAGTTCAGTTAAGTATTCATGAGTTGAGAAGAGTCAAGGTAAGTGTTTCTTTCAGAATCTTTTCAAGCCTATGTTATGTTTAGCATTCCAACTCGCATACTCGTACATTCAATGTACTGATGCCAGTTGGCCTGCATCATATTATGATGCAGACGCAAGTAACTAGGATCGGCATTCCGGTGCATCGTTGATCCAGTGAGCAGTTCAGAGTCTGTTTGTGAGCCTCATTGCATTTCGGAGGACTCATTTATTGCTTTCAGTATTTCCTTTATTAGGATGTCGTGGGGTTTGTCCCAACATCCATCTCAGTTATTAGAGGCTTCATAGATAGACAGTTAGTAGTTCAGTTGTCTTTACATTATTATTCAGATGTTGTTTAAAGACTAAGTTGTCATTTTGGCTAAACTATTATTTCTTAAGTTATGCATGATGCTTAAGTCTTTCGCTGAGTTAAGTAAGCCAGGCTAAGGGTTAGCTTGGGGCTAGCAATGGTGTTCGAGTACTAGTCCGCCCAGGGTGTAGGCTCGGAGTGTGACACCATGAGAAGACTATTATTAACTGATTATCTGTGAATGAATATGATTTGTTGTACCATAAATGAGAAATTAACAGAACTGTGATTGATCATGCCCATAATGTGTAATAATGGATATGAGAGAATTGAAAGTCCAAATGTTACTAATTTTCGTATTGTGATGATGTTATTTGTGTTGCTATATTGTGGTTGTTAAATATGTTTTGTATCTCAGGTATGAGGAGGTGTGAGAGTAAGAGGTAGAGTAGTGGGAATGGTGATGAATAACTAGGATCTACCTTGGAAAGGGGGTTCGTTCCAAAGTGGTTAGTGAGCCTCATTATGGTATACTATGTGGTCAAGAGCCGGATTGTTGTGGTGGAGAATCCTAGGCATGTAGTAAGTTGGTTGGCTGGGTTTGGAGAGATGTGTGTTTCGAAAACTCCTCTATGTGTGATGAAAATGTTAGGCCTTAATCTAAATCAGATTTGGTAGCGATGCAACTAGAAGGCCAACACTGTGTTGTTCCCTAGTTATGGGTAAGACAACGAAGGTGGTCAGAGTGTGGGTGCAAGGGTTAGCTGGGGTATTTTCCTTATAGCATGTTTCTTCTGGTTGATTTCTTTATATTACGTGGTGGGTATCGGGTTGACCGATGATTTCTATCAGTATGTGTTGCTTGTACTGATACTACTCTTGCTATGCCACTTGGCATAGTCTGGTTGCAGGGTCAGTAATGTTTCATAGGAGAAGACGAAGACGATCTCCAACAGCTTCTACCCTTCCTTATGGTGGGAGTTGTGTCATGATATTATTTTGTTACATGATGTATCTTTAATAGCTTTTGTACATGTTTATACTAGATTCCTGGGGATGGTTAATTAATTTAGAGATTCAATCTTGGTTTTGTTTTAACTCAGTATCTTGTAAACTTCATGAACTTTCCATTTTATCTCTTATATTCTTAATTTTTCCGCTTGATGAAATCATTTAGGGACTAAGGATTCTCCTATCTAGGTGTTAGAGTAGGTGCCCGCTAGAGACGGCTGGTAAGGGTTGGAAAAAAGACTTTGTCCTTAGGCCCCCAATTTTAGGGGGTCCCATTTTTTAGTTTATTATTAGGTAGGATTAAACTAAAAAAAATAATTAAAATTAAAACTCCAAATCCAAACAGGTAGGATTGAACTAAAAAATAAAAAAATAAAATTAGAATTAAGACTCCAAATCCAAACGACACTAATGAGGTGATTTGATATGACTATTACTTTTTACATTTCCAATAAAAAAAATGTACCTTTTTTAATTGTACAAATTATCTTCTTTTTTTTACCTTATTCTTTTTCTAATTTTATTTTTATATATTCTATTATTGTCTCTTCCTCTCTTCTATTTCTTCTCTCTTTCTCTTTTCTAATCTTACATCTCTCTCTTATTCAAAGCTTAAGAATTTACTTATTCTATTGATAATTTCAATTTTAAAAAAATATAGTTTATGTTTTAAATTTGGAGAAAAATATATCGCAGCAACCCAATTCATTTTCGAAAATCAAGTCTTCATAGTTCTTGAATCCGGTAATATCATTCTAATTTCTAATATTATTTTTGTTTTGTGTCTTATGTTTATTATATTTTTTTATTTGATATTGTAAATAGTGTTTAAAATATTTGTTAGATTTTAATATGTCAACTAGAAAATATGAATCCGGTCATTCAAAATTTAAAAGAAAAAGAAAAGTCGATAACTTGATAAAATCTCAAAAAGGTGCTCTTGATAATTTTTTGGAAAATAATGTTAAAATTAAATCAAAAAAGGTAGGGGAATGCTCTTTAGAAGAACAAGTCACTAACTTAGTTGAAGTTGAGTTAGATAATGATATAAATCAAAAAGAAGAAGAAGGAGAGGAAATTAGTGAAAAGTCGGATATAGATTCCCAAGAAAATCAAGAACTTATAAATGAATTAAATAATCATACTCCTAAAAATATCTATGATCCTAGTCAATGGAATATTGTTGATACAAAGTTAAGAGACTTATTAGTAGAAAAGGGACCAATTAGAATTACCGACACATGTTTTCCAAAGGATAAATTTTTAAGGCACTTTTCTACTACATATTATTTTCAAAAGTTGGCAAATGGAGAAAGACATGAAAGAAGATGGTTAGTTTATTCCAAAGATTT
>JAJOOO010002503.1:0-29723 GCA_029582685.1 Solanum piurae
TCCAAAGTAGAACTTTTAGGACACCCCCCCCCCCCCACTCCCTTTTATTCCCCCACTCCAGTTCCCAGATACCAAGAACTCTAGAAGTAAACTCTCCCACTAACAATAAATACCCTAATAACTCCTCCATCTCCTCTTCCTACAATGCCAAGAATCCCTCGATCATCTTTAAAACGCAGACAAAGATTATCAAATCAGACAACTCCACCAAACTCCCCCAACTCAGCAACCCAATCCCTCTCTTCCTAGTGGACGGACTAACACCAGGTTCAGTCCCCATTTACTCAATCCCCCACCTCCACCCATGTTCCAACCGTCATTATGGTTGGAAATGGACATTCAAGGCCACTCCCTGACCTTCACTATGCTAATAGGGGAACATGCGACGATGATCACTGTCCAACACCCTACGCTTCTTGCCCAAATAATATCAGATGGGATGCGACTAGCTATGAAGACATTCAACACCCACATATGGATGTCGAATGCCCTCCCATCATCCATGAGCTACCAATTTCTGATACTACCCTTCTTCCACATCCCGAACTGGGAAACACCAATACTACCTCCCCCTCCTCAACTGCTTCTAATAATAAGAATTCACCAAGTCCTCCCAAACACCCAGTTTCTCCATGATATAAACCCATTATTTCACCATTGGATGATGCAAGGTCCACCCCAGGGCTTAATTTCTCTCTCTCTAACCTCGACGCTGCCCAAATCAATAGGTAGCACATCTGCTCCAGTACAACCCAACATAGCGTCAGCGTCTCAGGTACCTTCTTTGAACCCACTGCCAATACGTCCCATAATTACCAACACCCGAGAAATAGAAGAAACATTAGAGTTAATGAGAGAAACCCGAACAAAGATTTTAGTACTAGAAGAAATAAAATAATGATATACAAAGAGAGATTTAACAAAAAATACATCCTTATCTGTCCTCAGAATCTCTTAAAAAGCTAAATAGATATCAAAACACCCTTCAACCCAGAAGTAGGGAAATATGTCTTAATCATGAACCCTACAATGATAAATAATTTGAATTCCCATCCATATGCACTAAGGACGACTCCTCTGATGAATCCGCCAAGCCTGAACATATCAATGAACTTAATAATATGGAACTGTAGAGGTGCCAACGGGCCGAAATTCAGAAGGAACTTCAGGGCCCTCCTTGATTGGCACAAGCCCCTATTAGTTACATTCCTTGAAATCAAAATGCAAAGCCACCAAATTTTGCTTTGATGACTTCCCCTTCAACAAAATGATCGAAGTTCCTACGATAGGAAACTCTGGTGACATTATCGTCCTGTGGGACAATAATCTCTTTGAATTGGATGAAATTGCCACCACTGGGCAGGAAATCCATGCCATGATCAAGGTAAGTACCCAAGACGATTATTGGTTACTTAGTTGTATTTATGCTATTTGCTACAAGAACTCTAGAAATGTTCTTTGGAAAAACTTAAAATCCATCAAAAACAACTTTTCTGTGAAATGGCTAATAGGGGGGACTGCAAAGACCTGTTAGATAACAAAGATAAATTTGGCGGGAACCTGTTAAACAAATCGTGTACCAGAGATTTCTGGGATATAGTTAACTATTGTGAATTCATTGACTTGGGATTCAAGGGTAGTAAATATACTTGGGCCAACAAAAGATATAGTAATAGAGACAATCTTATTTTCGAAAGACTTGACCGCTTCTTTGTGACTAATGACTGGCTCCTTTCATTCCCAAAAGCCATAGTTCGCCACCTCCCAAAAACTCACTTAGACTACTGTCCCATTATGATATCCCTCCTAAAAAATAATCCCTCCATTGCGATTAGAATATTTAGATTCGAAACAATGTGGTGCTCCCACCCAGACTTTCCCTCTCTAGTTGAGAACGCTTGGTCTACAATCATAAACCTAATCCAAGCTACTTCTTAATTCGAAGAGGACGTATCCACTTGGAATAGGCACACCTTCCGTAACATCTTCAAAAGAAAGAATTCTATCCTTAGAAGATTAGAAGACATCCATAACTCCCCAAACTACCTAGGCAGCCCCTTCATTGTGGAGTTAGAACTAGATTTTATCAAATCCTACAATGATATTCTTAAACAAAAAGAGGACTTCTGGAAACTGAAATCTAGGATTGACTGGCTCAATGAAGCCAACACCAAATTCTTCTACACCTCAATCCTCATCAGAAGAAGGAATAGGATCCAAAGACTCCAGATGGACGATAAGACCTGGATTGAGGACCCTCGACAAATTCTAAAACATGTTGAATCTTTCTATTTCTCTCTTTTTAAAATGATACACTCCAGATCCTAACAATACCTCATTCCCTTAGGCCTTGTAACCCTGTCCGACTTTGACAATGACCTCTTAAGCCCCGTACCTTTAGAAGATGAAATTAGAAAAATAGTTCATTCCTTTAAACCCCTTAAAGCTCCTGGGCCGGATGGACTCCACCGTTTTTTCTACCAAAAGTATTGGCACATAGTGGGCCCATATGTTATTTCCTTCTGCAAAACGGCCTTTGTCAATGAATGCATTCCTAAGAATAGTAACAAAACCTATGTCTGCCTTATCCCTAAATGCAAGAATGCTACTAACCTGAAAAACTCTCATCCTATTAGTCTGTGAAATCTTAGCTACAAGATTGTCACAAAGATAATCTTCTCCAGACTGCGACCCTGAATGAATAAACTCATAGGACCTTGTCAATCTAGTTTCCTTAAAAACAGGGAAGCCTCTGATAACGCCATCATCGTCCAGGAAATAATCAGCCATTATAGGAATATGAAAGGGAGCTCAGGCCATATGATAATTAAAATTGATCTAGAGGAAGCCTTTGACAAAATCGAATTATCCTTTGTCTGACACACTCTCCACTACTTTAACTTCCCTCTAAATATTACCAACATTATCATGTATTGTATAAATACCAATCAGACGGCCATACTCTGTAATGGGACTCGTATAAATTTTCTTTAATACCTCGAGTGGACTCCGTCAAGGCAACCCCCTTTCCCCCTACCTTTTCATCCTCTGTATGGAAGTCCTCTCTCATCAAATCAACAATGCCGTAGCACTTATGAAATGATCCCCTATTAAGATCTCTCCACATGCCCCCCACTTCTCCCACCTCTTTTTTGCGGATGACCTTCTCCTAATGGGGAAAGCAACCAAGAATAATAGTCGGGTCATTGCAAGAATTCTGAAATGCTTTTGCTCCTGGTCGGGTCAAAGTATTAACAACTCTAAATAAAAAATCCTCTTCGTAAAGAACTGCAACAACTCGGATCGTTCCACTATTACCAACATCTTAAAAATCAAACCTACTATTTCATTCGGGAAATACCTTGGTTTTCCAATCTTCCATAGTAAAGCTCGCGTAGGCGATTTCCAATTCATCCTGGATAATATGCAAGCCCACCTCGCAGAACTAGATTTCTCAATATGGCCAGAAGATCGACCCTTATTAAATCTACCCTCAGTAGTATGGAAAACCATGTCATGCAAATTAATAAACTCCCCGCATCCGTCACTAAGCGCATTGACCAAATCTAGAGAAACTTTCTTTGGGGCACCACTGCAACCAAAAAGAAAATCCATTTAGTTAGTTGGGATACTGCCACAAGAGATAAGAGAACTAGTGATTTAGGACTACAACAATGCCCGACAAAAATATTTCTCTTTTAACTAAGTTAGCATGGCGCCTTCTCAAACAAAACAATTTCCAATGGTCTTCTGTCCTTACCGGGAAATACACTAGAAATTCGGGCCTCCTATCGTCCCAACACCATTTGAAATGCACTTCTACACTATGGAAAAACATCATGTAAGGTTGGAAGATTTACTTAAAAAACAGCAGATGGGATCTCGAAAAAGGTGGCAATATTTCCTTTTGGTTTGATAAATGGATTCCAATAATGAATCCCTCCACTCCATAATAGTTGGTCCCCTTAGCCTTAAAGATCAAAATCTTAGAATCTGCGATGTTATTAAGGATAGCAAATGGTCCCTCAACGAACTCTTCTACGATCTCCCTCTTGACATCCAAAATATTATCAAAACGATCCATATCCCCCAAAACTCCTCCCCTTAGGATAGTATAGTTTGGGAGCATAGCGCTAATGATAATTTCTCCACAAGCTCGGCCTGTAAAGTCTTTAGGAGGCATTAAAAAGACTACAATAGAACCATTAAATTTAGCTGGCTCTCGAAACTTAACTGCCCCAATAAAATAATTTTTTTCTTTGGCTCACCACCCATGATAGACTCCCCACCAGGAAATAACTTAACTCCATGGGAATTATCCGAAGCCCAAATTGCTCTATTTGTGGTGAAGTCGAATCTGGTAAACATATCCTCTTGGGCTACGACATAGTCAAGAAGTACTGGAAAGCCCTCAATTTCTACAATGTTAATCTATGATTATAACGCAAGATGATCCCAACTGGTTCCATAAGTTAGTACATATAAAACATACTTCCATGGGTATCGAGTGGGTTATATCATTTCCCTTCTTCACTTGGAAAATTTGGCTAAATAGAAACAATAATCTTTACTGTAACACGACTAGCAAAATTCCCCTAGACACCCCAAAATCTTGAACACTTGAATTTCTTCACCTAAGCCCTAGACTCCTCTCCTACTAGGAAACCTGACGGGAACCTTTGGAACCCCCCCCCCCCCCCCTTCCCCACCATAACTTTAAGCTTAATGTAGATGACTCCTTCAATATCAACACTAAAGTAGGGGACACAGGCTGTATTATTAGGGATAAACATGGTAATTGGGTTATAGGAGGCTTCTCCAGAATAATCACCAGTTTCGCTAGTGGTGCCAAGTTGACAACCCTACTGCACGGTCTGCAACTTGCCAAGAGGAAGAACATCAAAGACCTGGAAATATCTACAGATTCAATAGAGGTAATTAATTTGCTAAACTCCAACACAAATGCTCACTCCAATATTATTTCTGAATGCAGGGAGTTGATCCTACAACTCGAGATGCCGCAGATCAAACATGAATCTAGAGAGCGAAACAGGGCAGCCACCTTGATGGCAAAGAAGGGGAAGATGTCGATAGGTTTCACTTTTGTAGAATGGCCAATTCCTCCAGTGTTTGTGCTAAAGACCCTTGAAGCAGACAAGGGTGGAACTCTTTTTGCTAGTTTTCCTAATATCTTTTGTAATATTAATGGGCATACAAACCCAGTACTCAACTTAGTATGTAACGCTACAAGTAATGTGGCTGCCTCTGTTGTACCGATGTATATTATATAATTAATATTAATTCGCCTTTATTACCAAAAAAAAGAAGGTATGTTCTTGGTTACAAAGTGAATTATTTATGCATTATTTAAATTAGTATTATGTTAGGTAGCATTTTAGTTGTTAATTATAAAATTCACCACACAAAATTTATTTTTTATTACTAATTTATTTACAATGCCTTATAATTAATAATTATGTATACATTATGAGAGAATATATGTATTATTTTATACTATATCAAAAGTGAAATAAGCACATGAATACCTAAATCCTACCTAAGTTTGTGCATAATTAATTATTGCAACTATAACCCGTAATTAAACAACCCCTTAAGGTTTTGAATTAATATTAATCACAAGGGTAAAATATTACATTGTATCTCACTCCCAAATCAATAATACTTAAGAGCTGTATTAGAAATTTGTATAGATCATTTATTAAAATAACAATAATAATATACTCAGTGGTGCATGTGCGAATTTATAGGAAAAAAATGGGGCATGTGATTTCATGGTCTCTCAGTAAAATCAAGTATTTTATGTATATATTTTCTAAAATTATATATTGACACCATGCTACAAGAAGACTAAAGACTAATTCCCACTAAATACTTCAATTTGTCATTGCAATAGCGTAATATCACAAATAAAGTCTGGAAGAATAGGATATACATACATTAGCCTAACCTTATGGATAGAAAAAATATTTTCAATAAACCCCCGGTCTAAATAAGCATTTTAAGGCAAATACATTTATAATAAGTTTATTTTTTTATTTTTTTGTTGAGACTATGCTTATTTAGCTCAAATTTATTGGACTAAAACATAAATTAAAATGGTTGGGAAGTATAGTACGTAGTTTCTAGGTGTTAGTTGTGTGCGGTTCCTTTAATTTGCTCGTGCGCCAACAAGATCTCCAAACATGTAGTTTCTTATAATAGCTACAATACTTTGAATCATAGGTCATGCACCGACATAATTTTAGATTATTTTTGAGCCACTTGCACATCAAATGCTTCCCTGTTGACTCGGTGTGATGTCAAATAAGCAGGTTAGATTGAATTTAAACGGATTAATATGAATTAGTTTTTTAATCAATGATTCGTTCAAAAGTTATTTAAGTTGAGAGAAGCTAAAAAAAAATCATAATTCAATCTATTTAATTTTTATTAAGTTTTTAATTTCCCTTATTTGTTCTTTTAAAAAAAACTTATTAAAACTATTGTACATAATAAGTTTTTTTTTAATAATTATTATAATTATATATAACATATCAAATAAAAAAAATAAAAAAAGAAGAAGGAAAAACTACATAACTTAACATATTTATAGTTCTAAAATATTGCGCAATCACACGCTACTCTCTAATTTTCCAGCGGATCGCACAACAATTTTTTATTTTTTTTTGCCTAAAATCTCTCACTTATATCTATCATTCAAACTCTAGATAAATACTGAAAAAAATATTTGTCCCTCAAGATGATAAATTCATAAAAGACATATTGACAATTGTTTATGGGGAAACAGACAAACAGTTCAATAGAATTTGTTATGAGGTCAAAAACACGTATCTTAAGTTGATTAGTATATATTAACAATTAAATATGTTTTTAAATGAATTTAATAAAAAAGATAATGAAATGTGATCGCTTCGAATGGTACAGTAAAATATAGTTAGTACTTGATATTTGTACTACATTTGAAGATGTAATTATATGGCCGGTTTTAGATCCGAAGACGAATTAACATGAAAATGCTTGAGAACTAAAATCGACTTAGTTAAATATAAAAAGTTTGAAGCACAATAATTTATGTGTAATGCTTTAGTATTGTTGAGAATTCAACCCTTTACGAGTATATATGTTAAGATTACTATTTATTGGCAATAAAGACAATACATTAACCAATAGAAAAGCTTCATTCTAGCCCTAAAGTACGATGCCATGTAGAAATGCTCCATCTAAAAATATTGTTACACATCCAACTAATATTCTACTGTAATTTGTAGTACCTCGTACGCTGGGGAGGATTTACCTTAGGTGAGATGTGTCACGTGACACGGCTTCGTCGATTTTTTTAATTAAATAATTATAAATAACTAAAAAGCAAATTGTAAATAAAGAACAAATAGAATAAAGTGACACTCCTTAAACCAAATACGAGCGTAGCGCAGTTGGTTAGGGTAATTCACTTCTTGTTTGAAGTTGGGTGTTCGAACCTCAATACCACTATTTTCTTTCTTGGCTAATTTTTTTAATTTAAATATATTTCGCTACCCACATAAAAATGCTAAAAAAATGTAAACTCCTACTCGCTTTAGGGCAATCTAACCCACAAGCGCGCGCATTTTAGTGGGTTGGTCTGGTATGAGAAGTTATGGGAAAGAGTATATTACAACATTTCTAATTCGTGAATTTATAATGATCGCCGTGTTCTTCATGGTGGATCTTCTACTATTCTATGTTCTTCCCGAAAGTGTGCTAATCCCTATGTTGTGCGGAGCTGCAAGCAACCTTCAAAACCCTTTTGAGCCGTGACAAGGAGTGGCGAAACGCACTCGATAGCGGCACCCGTTCCGGATCTTCATAAAATTCTTAATTTTTAAAAATAATATTATAATTTTTTTAATTATTTATTTTTATTTTAAAATGTGACACCACTTATAAAAAATCCTGCGTACGCCACTGCTCGTATGGATATATCTAACGTATTTATCTTTTTATCCATTTATTTTATCTTTGGGACACGAGTCTTTTATTGACTTCGGATCACAAGTTTCTACTTTTCTCCTATAACGACCATCGAGTTTCCCGGTAATGAGTCGAGGTCAAGCTAACTGGTTAGTCTTCGTTCGGGACATTCGATCAATGGGAACCGTTATGGATATTCTTTCCCTGTTTTATGTGTCACGTACCGATTGCTACTATATACACAAATTAATTTTTTTCGAATATAACAATATCTCGAATCGTAATGAAATGGTTGAGATAATTCCACTCTCAATTAAAAAATTTAGGTTCGAACCGGTGCCAATCCTTTGTAAATGGAGGGAATATATCCTAATAGAAGTACCGTCCAAGAAATATATTTTACAATATGTCATACGTATACCGAACGATAGATGAGGAAAAGAAAAAAGACAATATCTCAAGAGTTAAGAAAGAAGTCAACTGTCTAGGATTTGCATCACCGTCTCTGTCTCCCTCTTAATTATACATACAAAATTCTATCATATGGTAATTAAAATAAGAATAATTGAAATATAGTAACGTATTTCTACACATTCTTCTGTTTGTATATATAATATAAAAACATTCCCAGAAAATCCTGAACTCACATACTCACATTGTCACCAACACCAAGCACTAAGCTTCCCACTTGAGTGTGGTCCTACTTGCTTTGGTGCACCCCCTTCTCTTTGACTTCCAATTTTATTTTATTAAAAAAAAAGTTTCCTCACCACTGGCATTTCCAATGAAAATAAATGTGAAGTCAAAATCAATTAATACTCCTATCTATATTTCATAAATTATTGGTCATGTAAGCTTGTCTACTTGTCCATGGTTAGTAGACTTCAGCGTTTAATCAAAAGATTTGAATTTGAGTCTATTTAATTAGGTATAAAGTTATTTTTATTAAAGAGTGATTTACCTTTAAATATGAAATTTTTCGATGCGAATCAAGATATAATTGAGTGTCCACGAAGGTATCAGATCCGTAAGTGAAAAAAAAACACAAAAAAAGTTAGAAAACTTGCATGGACAACTAGGGGAGGGATGCATATTGGAGCAAATTAAACACACATGACACATGAATATTTAAAACTAGGTGACGGATGTTTTGGCAAGGACATATTGACATGGGAAAAAATATAGTATATTTGTAATTTTTTTTTTATAACAAACTAAGAATTCAATTTAATTTATCATGAGATTTTGGGGTTCTTAATTACTAAGAATACTTTTATAAGGGTAAAGTCACCGAATATTGACGTACACATAATGTTTCAAATATTTGAAAAAGTGATAAGAAGAATAATTAAAGACAAATTTGAGATATTATTATTAAAGAACTTTGAACTAATTTTCATTTCCAAGGATATATTCATGGTAACATTACTATTAAGAAATATAATTATAAGGAATTAATCTTTTACTCAATTAAATATGAAAAATTGTTTTACGTTTACATTTTATATTTATACATATAAATTTTTCCACCTAAGTTGTGTAACCCGAAGTCGCTTGGCCTAAGGTGGCTCCGCTGGCCTTGCATTGTCATCATAGATATTTGTTGGAACCTACTAACAAAGTAAATGTTTGATCCAGTAGTGGCAGATATTAAAGTTGCTAAAATTAAGTTGCCCTCCCAATGGATAGTATTATTTTTTTTCGAATTTGAAATAGCTAGAAATTCATAATTTTAAATATTTGATTTACCTCTGCCTACAAACACACAAATGTATGCTATAACAAGTTTAAGACTATAAAGTTTCCATAAGTAGTATAACCACACATTAAATATTACTTTGACTGATTCAAATATTTAAGATCATATTAGTTATATAAATTGAAACAAAATTAGCACCTACTAAATCCAAAACTATCTAATTTCGATTAATAGTCTCTTTCATTATGATGCACAGTCAAACAAGGTTAGGTTATAATTTCTAAAGTATCAAAATTTTTCCAACATCTTTCTTTTTTGGCCTAACCCTGATGTATTTTATTTACTCTATTCACCTTTATCTCCATGATACACATGTATATATCGATTAAAAATAAATGTGTTTGACTATTTATATTAAAATTCCGCTGGATCCTTCCAAAGTCTTTGTACTCGATATATATATGTGTTAAAAATTGTTAAAACAAAATATAAATATTATTTTATTATAAATATATTGAGTTACGTATACAATAGTATTTAACAACGTAAAGCAACAAGAGAGAGAGGTGTTTGAGTAAGAAACAGGTACCCCAAAAAACCACATGCATTCACTCTCTAACGCGTGTATGTTGTCCCTTTGCGTAGCCATCTTCCACCATTTACTCAATGGGAAAAATCGCAATTTCTTCATTCACTTTTATTTGTTTCCATTTTGAATGATGTATCTATCTACTTTGAACATTGCACATTTAATGTGAAAGGGCGAAACATGAAAACAAAATGGTTTTTTGATAATGGTATATGCATCTGTAAAATTATCCAAGCTAGCTTAAGTGGTTTAGGCGTATTCTGTGATCGCAATTGGCAAAATATAATGACGGATCTAAGACTAAATTGACGTAGTAGATAAGATTCAATAAAATCCGTGTGCTCTGTAACTATAACAAAATAATAAGATAAACAAAATGAAAGAAATAATCAGATGGTACTAAAGATAAAGTAAAGAAAATATAATACTCCTGGTATGGAGAAATATATTTATGCTCGATAATTTATTAACCCTTTATTTTCATACTCGATCTCTACACCCTCCTATCAAAGATAATGTAAGCGATTAGCTAGTAAGAAGAATCTTGTGAAAAGGTATAAATAATAGTACTATGGGTGAGAACCAATATGCTATTCACTTTTTAACTTACTAAAAGTAATTGGGACACAAATAACGAATCCATTTGTAGTCAAAAGATTCAATTATCTAATTGAATTAAAATATAATTAAGCTAATGTTAAGTAGATACCTTGTTTGTGATAAGCATCATCCATTACATCGATCGTACGAATGAAAACGATTTTCAATGAAAGTATTTAATTTATTCCTGGTGAAAACTGTGGAAAATCCCCTTTTCTGAATTATTTTACAGAATTAAAATAAATAATAAAATATAAGACTTATGATACTTATAAATTATAATTAAAGAAAAGAAGTTTGGTCCATAATTAGTACCTGTAGTTTTTACACTTGAAACTTTCTTTGATAAAATATATTTTCCTTAATGAGATCATTTTCTTTAACATTTCAAGGTATCCAAAAACATAAAATTACTTTATTAGTAAAATTTTAAGTGGAGTAATCATTTAACACGATTCTAAGTTGTATAATGTTTTCGGTTATATTTTAACAAATTTTGCTTCGAATCAAAGAAAGAACGTTTATTTTCCCACCTAATTCGTGATCAAACAAACTATTCTCTTTCTCAAAATATTAGACAGTCTTTTTCTTATTAAACTTCTATTAATGGAATGAATAAATCATCCTTTCCAATTTCTTTAGTTGTCATGTCAATAATAAAAAGAAAATTAAACCCCAAATATAATGAGTTTAATTATCAACATTGCAACTTCCGTAACCACCTATATATTGTGATAGAAAAAAAGTTTTACAGGGTCAAGAATTGTGACTGGATAAATATAATACCTTCACTTTTTTAAAAAAAATTAAAGTTGTAGTTTCTTGTTTTGAGTATAAAAAAGTTATACTACAAAACTTTTTTTTAATAAGCCTTATACACTGCAAATTTGAAATTAGTAAGCAATTAAAATTTTTTGGCCACTTATATAAAATGAATATATAGGTTCAGATCTCTTATGTATAAAAATAAATATTGATTGTAAAAAGACTATAAATTTTAAATAAAATTGGAAGTGACCTAAAAAATCAATTCTCCTAATTATAACCTGTTTGACCAAACTTCTAAAATCAAATTATAGTGAAAAATGACTTTTCCAAAAATGCTTTTTAGAAAGATACTTTTGGTGAGAAACAAATTGTGTTTGATCAATAATTTAGGGATCATTTGATAGTTGGATCGGATGTGAGTTATACAAGTATTAAATCTTGCATGAGTTAAAATTTGTTAAGAGGTAAATTATTCATGTATAAAATTAATACAATGTCTCGATTTACAACTCACAGAATTAATACATGTATAAGTTATGTGAGAATCTATGTATTATTTTATACATGATAGAAGGTGGAGTAACTAATATATGTATAATTAATGCATGAATAACAAATCCCTGCATAAGTAACCTAATCCCTACATTACTTATATCTGCGTATTCAACACCCACATTCTGAAAACAATTTCTCCTATTCAACACCTCACTTTTTAAAAATAAGAACTTTTTAGAAAAAAAAACAAACATTTTGAGAAACAAGCTTTTAGTCGGAATCCAGTACAGATAACACGGAAATAAAGATTTTCATTTAAAAACACTATAGTTTTTGGAACAGAGCCCACTGTGACCAGAAACTTTCTCTATATAAAGCCCTCTCTGATACATCAACCCCCACACCAAAAAAACAGTTTCCCTCTGATAAACAACTCTTGCCTAAAGCCATCCCATACCCTTTTCTTTATTCATTACATTAACAATGCCTGAGGCACCAAAGAATTCCCCAAAAGCCAACAATTTTATTGTTGCTGAAGAAAACAAGAAAACTCTTCATTTCATTGAAGAAGTTACCACCAAAGCTAATGAGGTTCAAAAGAGAGTCCTTGCTGAAATACTTTCTCGAAATGCTAACGTCGAGTACTTGAAGCGCTATGGTGATCTTAATGGCAATACTGATAGAGAGACTTTCAAAAAAGTTATGCCTGTTATCACTTATGAAGATATTCAGCATGATATCAACCGCATTGCGAGTGGTGATAAATCTCCCATCTTCTGCTCCCAACCCGTCTCTGAATTCTTGACGAGGTTTGAATGCTCTCATTTTTCATTATAATCCTTCTGGATTTTGTTATTTTTACATACTTGTTGTTTTTACGGTGAATGACATATTTCCATATGTCAATTCTGGCATTTTGGATTTTGTTATTTTGTATTAGTAGTAAATGAGATTTTTTGTATAAGCAGTTCTGGTACGTCAGGAGGGGAGAGAAAATTGATGCCAACAACAGAGGAAGAGCTTGGAAGACGATCACTGCTTTATAGTCTTCTGATGCCTGTGATGAGCCATTTTGTTCCAGATTTGGAGACGGGCAAAGGAATGTACTTTCTCTTCGTAAAATCTGAATCTAAGACCCCGGGAGGACTATTAGCTCGCCCTGTTTTAACAAGTTATTACAAGAGCCCTCATTTCAAGAACAGACGTCCTGACCCTTACACAAACTACACTAGCCCAAATGAAGCTATTCTCTGCCCTGATTCATACCAGAGCATGTATTCCCAAATGCTCTGTGGACTCAGCCAAAATGCACAAGTCCTTCGTGTTGGCGCGGTTTTTGCCTCTGGCTTCATCCGTGCCATCCGCTTCTTAGAGAAGCACTGGTCCCTTCTTTGTAGTGATATTCGATCCGGTATCATGAATACTGAATTGATTACTGATTCATCAGTGAGAGAGGCTGTGATGAAAATACTTAAACCAGATCCAGATTTGGCTGATTTCATTGAGGCTCAATGTAGCAAAAAATCATGGCAAGGGATTATTACTAGGCTGTGGCCTAATACTAAGTATGTTGATGTTATTGTGACCGGAACGATGTCACAATATATACCAACTCTTGATTATTATAGCAATGGACTACCTCTTGTATGCACTATGTATGCTTCCTCCGAATGTTATTTTGGTGTCAATCTTAACCCCCTTTGCAAGCCTGAAGATGTCGCGTATACCCTTATTCCGACTATGTGTTACTTCGAGTTCTTGCCAATTCATAGGAATAATGGTGTCATGGATTCTATCTCCACCCCCAAATCACTCAATGAGAAAGAACAACAAACGTTGGTGGATTTAGTTGATGTCAAGATTGGTCAAGAGTATGAGCTTGTTGTCACCACATATGCTGGTAAATATATGGGATACTACTTTAGTTTGTTGCACATTTTTGCAAAGCTTAGTTTAATTAATATGATTGTCGATTTTCAGGACTCTATCGATACAGGGTTGGTGATGTGCTACGAGTTGCTGGCTTCAAAAACAACGCGCCTCAATTCAACTTCATTTGCAGGAAAAACGTAGTTTTGAGCATTGATTCTGACAAGACTGATGAAGTTGAGCTACAAAATGCCATGAAAAATGCAGTGAGTCACTTGATGCCATTTGATGCACATGTGACCGAGTACACTAGCTACGCGGACACAACCACAATTCCAGGCCACTACGTCTTATTCTGGGAAATCAACGTGAATGGCTCAACCCCAGTCCATCCATCAGTCTTTGAAGACTGTTGTCTCACAATTGAAGAGTCCTTAAACAGCGTCTATCGCCAAGGTCGTGCCTCTGACAAATCCATAGGCCCTCTTGAAATCAGGATTGTGGAAGTTGGGACATTTGATAAGCTCATGGACTATGCTATAAGCTTAGGTGCTTCAATAAATCAGTACAAGACACCGCGATGTGTGAAATTTGCACCCATTATTGAACTATTGAATTCACGAGTCATGTCGAAATACTTTAGCCCTAAATGCCCAAAATGGACTCCTGGACACAAGCAATGGAACAACATGAACTGACTGGCTAGCTAGCTCTAGCTAATTTCTCTGCTGACAGCTTCATCATAAGTCCAAGAAAGAACAAATTAAAGTGAACATGTATCATTTGGGATCAATTTTTAGTATTAGTCATTATATTAAGAAAACATCCTACCTAGGCTAATTTTGTTCACTTCCCTCAAAACCACCACAAATTTTGTGTGTGTGTTGTTACTTTTCCTTAATTAAAATCTCTTCTTGGAATTTTCATCTTTTCATAAATTATATCCCTATTTTAAGAATTGCAAATGGATTACATTTTGTGGGAATTGTTTTCTTATTTCCAGCTAGAAAATCTTGCCCACTGAACTATGTATCTTGAACCAACTATGAGTACTAGTTGTTGGTTGGGGCGGAGCTAGATAGAGCCAAGATGGTACACTGATTTTACATGACTATATATATGTTGAATTGGTAAAGTTGCTATCATGTGACCATGTTGAATTGGTAAGCCTTGAAAATAGTCTCTGACAGAAATGCAAGATAAAACTGCGTACAATAGGCCCTTAGGGCCGGGCCCTTTTCCAGACCTTGTGCATAGCTGAAATTTTAGTGTATCGGGCTGTCCCTTTTAATATATGTTGAACCGCTTATTGCTTTTCTTAGTGTGTTGGCTTTTTTGAATTTTGAACATTTCAATGAGAATTCTGACTCCACCGCTAGTTGTTGGTAACATTATATTCAGGGAAAAGTGGACTTACTTTATGTGTCTTTTAGTTTAGCACTTGACTTTTAATTAAGTAATCTTAATCCTCGTGGAATTAACTAAACTAAAAGGCCTAGAGCTTTATAAAACGCCAGTCGATTTCTCCCGTAAAGTAGATTGGTCGACAAAACGCTTTTCCATAGGAAACGGGGGACCTACACTTAATAGTGAGATTGTTGACTAATTAAAAAAGTTTTACCCCATATTTATTTTTCACTGTTTGACGTAATCGATAAAGTTATTGATATAAGGAGTAATTAATAAGTCATGAGTTTGAATTGTAAAAGTAATCTTTTATAGAAATGTAGGATAAAATTGAGTTTCAGCCCTTCCTCAAATCATATTGAAAGCTTAATGTATCAGATCTGCGAGTCGTCTGTCTTTTTCTTACTTGAACGAAGAAAGGCATAACTTTTCTTTTTTAGCCAATAAGAATTTTTTAAAAAACTTGTTATCTTAAAAGAAAATATTTTTTTAAAACATTTTGACTAATTAAATATATGAAAATTGAAAAATATATATTTAAAAAACTTCAATCTTATTTAAAAATTCAAATAAAGTGAACTTTGACTGGATAATAATGTGAATGGTACGGCAACCCTCTAGTTTCATGTAATATATACCGGTTAAGATCGAAGATGAACATTTGATGCATGCAAAAAGACATGGAATATATCAGAGAAAGAATGATGCTTATTCTCAGAAAGTGTTCCTCCACAATATATGCCTTAATAATTTATTCGTAGAAAGAAACAAAAACATTTATATATCTACGATCGTAAATTTTTTATATATCTTTTAAATGTTTGAAATTATTAGTTATGGTGACTTATACTACTTTTTACGTAGTTTATAAATATATAAATTCCATTTTAATTTTTTTTAAAGATTTCATGCGTAACTTCCTAGTCAAACGTAAACTGTTTGACTTTGAAAAAACGAAAAGTGTCACATAAATTGGGACACCGAAAGTAGTTAACTTTGATGCTAAT
The DNA here is from genome assembly GCA_029582685.1 of Solanum piurae. Classification (NCBI taxonomy): domain Eukaryota; kingdom Viridiplantae; phylum Streptophyta; class Magnoliopsida; order Solanales; family Solanaceae; genus Solanum; species Solanum piurae. The sequence goes on from JAJOOO010002503.1 coordinate 16,406, forward strand.
CTTATTAATTAAGTGATGAATTATTGAAAAATTACGTAAGTTACGAACAATTTAACAATGAAATTCGTAGAATTAACTTTTAGTGAGAGACAAATTTTAGTGAGAAAGATCTTTTAATTAAATTTCTCCGTTTGTAAAGTTACTTTGATTTATTTCTTTATGTGGAGGGAGAATGAACATTTGGATCTTGACAAATAACTATATATAAGCAGGGGTGGAGCCATTAGGTTGAACCTCTTTTGGCGGAAAATAATACTATTTATATATGATTAAAATTAATTTTTATGTATATATAATAGATATCAAACCTCCTTCGAATAATTGTGTGTTTATTTCTTCAGATTTGAACTCCCTTAATAAATTTTTTAGCTCCATCACAGTTAATATAAGGATGATGTTTGTAGAGTTTGCTTTTGATTTTTGTGTTTCTATAGTGGTGATGGATTTACGTGTCGTATTGTCACCACCCAAATTAGAGGGACACGTTTAAAAGAGTTTTGAACCACCTCTAACAACAAAAGAAGTTTTTAGCGATAATATATTTATTAATATCGTCGTAAAAATATTTAGCGGCAATTGATTAAATATCATGCAATTCAGCACCGTTTCAAAATGAGGTAAGGGGTGTTCTCTTTCACATAAACTACAAAAGAAAAAAAATGAATCAATTTTAAAAGTTTGATATTACTTAATAAATAAGCTAACTAGAGATCACTATGTAGATGAGCAATAAGAGTTTATGATTACCCTTCTGCAATTATAAATTAAAAATAATTTTTTAAAACTTATATATTGACTATTTTGGTAAATTTAGAAGTCGAATAAAGATATAAATAAATATTACTTTTTGGCTTCGGCTGTTAATCAAAGAATCATTTAATTATTCGTATTATTATATGGTATTTTTACAAAAAAACATTTTAGATTGCTTCAAGACATAAGTCATAACCATTATAAATTTCTCTCATCTTTATGTTGAGAGTTTACGTGATTGAACTATTTACCTTGCTACGATGTTCAAAACCAAACTCAAATAAATTTATTGATTGTTAAGCTCAAACAAACTTTTTTTTTTCTGAATATGAGGAGAGAATTTAGACAAGTTATTAAACATTTTTCTTTTCTAATTTTTTTTTTTAATTCTTAAGCTCAAACAATATATTTTATTTATATGAGGAGAGAACTTAGGCAAGTTATTAAACATTCTATCTTTCTAATATATCCTTTGACTATTAAGCTCAAACACTTTTTTGAGGTTTTTTTTCCAAATAAGAGGATAGATTTTAGAAAGTTATTAAATATTTTACTTTTTTGATAAATCTTTTGATTGTTAAGCTCTAACAATTTTTTTGATTTTTTCCTAAATATGAAGAGACATCTTAGGCAAATTATTAAACAGTTTACCTTTCTAAATTAGCATGCATTTATTATTTCCTAACGAATGGAAATAATAATAAATAAAATGAGAGTAAAAATTCTTCAATTTTGATATCCAAAGGAAAATGTTAGACTATATCCGTTTTGAATCGATGGAAATCCTTTTGACCAGAAAATTTGGCCAAAATTTGGCCAGAATAGTATTTTACCTATGTTATTTTATCTTTTAAAACATTTTTACTCTTTTAACTTTAATACCTTTTAATTAAAAAATGGAAAAAAATTTGTTTATTTTAAAATAAAAAAAATATTATAGATTTTTTAAAATTTTGGCCAAATTTTCTGGCCATTTAGCATTACCCGTTTAAATAATCTTCTCAAGGATCTTGGAACTCACTAAAATGTTAGACTTTATATCTCTCCTCAAATTTAAGTGCTTATCCAAATCTTGGAACTCACTAATTTCAAGCTTTTATTTTAATTTAAATTTGAGGAGGGATATACTGTATTTTAGTGGGAGTCTTCACATCTGACATTTCTCTTTGTTTTTCAAAATTAAGGATTTTGCTACTTCTTATTTTTTGAAAACTTTGGACGAAGGAGGAAAGGGGATGGAAGTGTGAGGGTTGAAGTATCAATTCAGCATTTAGTATCGGTAAAGATATAACATATAAGTCTAACTCAATCCCAAAAACTAGCTAGCTTATAAATGGAGAATTGTACAAGTCCATATAAGCAGAACCATCTGTTCATTCCCCAATTAATGTGGAACTTTTACCAACTCTAACACACCATTCACGTCCAAGCCCAACTCTCAGCATGGACCAGAAGTCCAAACGGTGATGGATCTGACTATGATAATACCATGTAAATATATGACACATGAGTCTAACTCAATCCAAAAAGCTAGCTTACCATGTCAAGATATGTCATATGAGCCTAACTCAACCAAAAAAGCTAGCTAATGAGGGGATGATTGTCCAAGCTGGTCTCCTTATATGGCCTTGGATAATCATCTCCTCAAAAGATAGTTTATGAGTAGAAGATTGTCGAAGTCCATATAAACAGACCACCAATCTATTCCCCAACAAGTGTGGGACATTTACCACTATCGCAATGCAACTTTAAGCTTCTATACATGTATTTTATCATTCTTCTTTTTTTCGCAAGTAACAGCAAGAGCAATCTTAGCAGTATGGGGGGGTTGACATTTTCTTTTTTGCCACAAAATTATTATGGTTGAAGTCAGGGACAGAGTTGACAACTCTATGCTTTTAAGTGAATTATTTATTTGTGATTTTGGAAATCATAATCCAAGTACCAGATTTGATTTAAGTAAATTCTTTATGTATTTTCTTAAAATGCTTAAAGTCTAACTATAATTTTTTGAAATCTTAATCGAAGAAGCAAATCTGGTTCTAGGTCTATTATTTATATATCTATTGATCTATATTATATATACACATATTATAGATACATATACATATATATATACACTATATTAAAAGCATGAATTTTATATCTCAAAAATAAATTTCATTAATAGCCTTCTGAACTTTAAAAATCTATTTACCTTATTTATTGAAAAAGAAAACAAAATAAGTCAACACTATATCAAAAGTATGAACTCCCTGCGTTGAAAAAGTTAAATTATGTTAATTGCCTTCTTAACTTTAAAATATAATTACCTTTTTTATTACCTAAAAGAAAAAACAAGTGAGGGTTCTCTTTTTTCTCCCTTTTTAAGTATTTTTTTTATTTAATTAAAAGTGTTTTTTATTTCTTTTCTTATCACACCTGCATTCTGTGATTCATTCTTTTGACATGTCAATAATATTTATACTTCATGTGTGAGGTTTATCGATTTAAGGATTATCAAGGAAAAACTTCTGCCAAGAAGGGGTGTCTATTTGGGCACTAGCATAGTTGAAGTGCCGATTCAGAAGTTGGTGCCGGTAAAGATATGATATTTGAGTCGAACTCAACACCAAAAGCTAGCTTATGAGGGTATGATTTCTCAAGTCCATACAAGCAGATCACCAGTCCATTCCACAATTAATGTGGGGATTTTACCCACTCTAACACCCTCTTTACACTCAGGCCCAAGTCCCAACTAGAGCCAATAGTAAGCCCAAACATGAATGAACCTGACTCTGATGGCACCTGGATTAACTCAACCCAAAAAGTTAGCTCATGAGGGGAAGATTGCCCAAATCAGTTTAACCAGATCACCAATCCATTCCCCAACCAATATGGTGGTCTGTTTAAATGGACTTGATAAATCCTTCCCTCAATAGCTAACTGTAATGACCTGATTCCGTCGTTAGGGAAAAGTCAATGGGGAAAGAATTGGACCAGAAAAACTTTTGAGTAGTAACTTGAAATTTTCTAGCCTAGTCCAGATTTGGATGAAATCGGAGTCAGGTGAGTCTAGAAAATTCTGGTAATGAATGAAGAGTGTAATAATGAAATTGATTGCATGAGTAGATACCTAAGACGTTAAGAAATTCGTACGAATTTACAAAATTGAATTCGGGTGAGTAAAACTCCCGAAACTAATCTTAGTGTGAACGGGTATGTTCTGAGTGTCATGGGCTGAAGATGTGTTGTGAAATAGGGGTTTGGAACTCTTAATTCGACTCACTATTTTCGTGCAAGCCGATGTGGCAGGATTATTTCTGCCAGGGCGGGGCCATTATAGCGGGATGAGGCCCGCTGTGGCGGGACAGTCACGATTTAAGTCAGAAATAAACCCCAAAATCATTTTATTCTGCAAGTTTCAACTTTGAGAGCTAGGAGACGACCCCAGGCAAGTTCTTGGCCGTTTTTCACCATTCTTAAGGCTAAAGGTAAGGTTTTTACTCCCCGAATCCATGTTTCGATCTGTAGAATGTAAATTCATGGGTGATTATCGATGGGGGAGGATTTTGATCTGGAAATTATGGTGGAAAAAGCCCTAATCTGGGTATGGGGATCAAAAGTTTGATCTAGGGTTGATATCATTGATTAGAATCCGGGTAATTGGGTCTTGTTTATTGATACTCGTATTATTATGATTGTGTGTAGATCAAGAACAAGCGAAAAGAATCCGAAAGGGGAAGAATCAAGTTTCTTAGGGGATTCAAGCTTTGTTCGAGGTAAGTGATGGTTGTGATTTCATGTTGTGTGATATATGTTTGTATTTGCTTCATTATAATGCATATGTGTATGCGAATGTTGCATTATTGATCACACTAATCGTGAATGAGGATAATTGAATAATTGAATGTCATGAATCATGATCTTATTGTATGATTATGAGAATGTACTTGTGATTGTGATTGTGGCTTGTTGAATGGATCGAGTGTTACGCCTGACACACTAACTGGGATCGGTTGTCACGTACCGACATAAACATTAGAATGGGTGTCACGATCCGACAAACTAACTGGGATCGGTTGCCACATACCGACATAAACATTGGAACGGGTGTCACGATTCGACACACTAACTTGGATCGGGTACCACGTACTAATACACTAACAGTTTGGGTATGAGTTCCATGAGAGGACCATTGAATTGGGTTTCGTGAAAGGACCATTAATTTCTGTTGTTTATCTAATTGTGATGATTACGTTCATATCTAATGATGATTGATAATAGAAGACTGTATGTTGCTCTAAAATGATAACCAATGTGTATTATTGAAAACGTGGAATGCTACATTGATCCTGAAAAGATGACTAATATTATATATGTTCGGTATATGCTTGTTTTATAATGTTGTGGTTATTTGCATGTGTTTCACTTATTGGGATAGCTGTGTGATCCTACCAGTATACTGTGGTTGTGTACTGATACTACACTTGCTTGTTCTTTGTTGAGTACATGGCATCTTCAGGAGGTTATTGATAGACCTCACCTACGTGACTATTAAGCGTGACCGGATTCAAGGGTGAGCCAGTTCTTTCAGGCTGCCATGGTTCTCTCTTGTTTAAGTCCACCCTTTTTGGACTTAGACTATTTGTTTAAGGTGTTTTGTTTAGCTTCGAGGTTGTACCCTTTGTTCTTAGACTTGTCGTTAGTAGAGTTTTGGTACAATGACTTTCAGGTTCTAAGGGTTGTTCTTCCGCATTAGTTTGGCTAGTTTATTTACCTTTGAAGTTTATGGGAACTTCGTATTTCTTTGATCATTTAAACCTGCTTCCGTATCTTTAAATGTGTAGTATTTGGTTAAGTTGTTAGTTTGGATTGTAGTAATGATTCTCCCATCGGAGGTTAGTATGGGTACCAATCACGATGCTTTGGGTCGTGACAAAATTTGTATCAGAGCCTAGGTTCGTTGATCTCATTGTACCCAAACGAGTCTAGTAGAGTATTGCGGTACGGTACGAAGACGTTCGTACTTTTCTTTGAGAGGCTATATGACTTTAGGAAAAACTCAGTTTTTTCTACTCCTTCGTGCTATGACTTGAATCCAATTGGTATCTGGGTGATACAAATTTGTATCTTTCCTCCTTCACTCTATGGTCCAGACTAGAGCAACAAAAATGGTAACACCATCACTAGCAAGAGAGGATGTGTATAAACTACCGACAATTGAATAGGGTCACCATTCAAAATAATTATTTGCTGCCTCAGATAGATGATCTTCTAACCAGTTGCAGGGTGCATCAGTTTGCTCTAAGATTGATCTAAGGTCTGGCTATCATCAGTTAAAGATTAGGCCTGAGGATATACCAAAAATGACATTTAGGACTCGTTATGGGCACTATGAGTTTCTAGTTATATCGTTTGGGTTGACAAATGCGCCTGCAACTTTCGTGAGTTTGATGAATGGTGTGTTCAAACTATTTCTTGATTGTTTGTTATAGTGTTTATTGATAACATTTTGGTTTATTCGAAAAGAGCATGTCGACCATCCTCGTATTATTCTGGGTGTTCTTGGGAAACAAAAATTATATGAGAAATTTTCTAAGTGTGAATTTTGGTTGACTTCGGTTGCCTTTTTGGGGCATGTAGTTTCAAGAAAAAGAGTAATGGTAGATCCACAAAAGATTGAAGTAGTCAGGAATTAGGTCCGACTTAGTTTTGTGACTGAAATTAAAAGTTTTGTGGGGCTCACTACCTACTATCGTCGCTTGTGAAGGGATTAAGGTCAGATTTACTGATTCAAGTTTGTAGGTGACAACATTCAAGAAGTTTTGGTAAGGGACGGTTAGGTAATGAACACCATTACTTTGGAAAATGTATTTAGTATTGTTGTCATAACATGTATGGGTTGTTTAGCGAATGATGAAATTAAGTTATGCCAATTGAGGTTAGAAGCTATACTATGATTTCCTGGATTGATGGTATATCGAAGAGAGTCATGATACGACTACTACAATAGCAACAATGCTTATTTGGTTAAGTTATTAAGTGTGTTACACTTGTGGAGAACCTTGGCATATGAGGAGGAAATCGGCAAGGCTGTAGAGGCTGGGGAAATGGTAATGCAGGTAGAGAAGCAGTGCAGCCAGGCAAAGAGGTTGCCCGTTAAGATGACATGGCTCAATTTTATGCCTTTTCGGGAAAGACCGAGGTTGATGGTCTGATGTAGTGATCACAAGTACTATTATTGTTGGTGATCGGATGGCTAATGTGTTGTTTGATCCGGGTTCTACTTATTTTTATGTGTCCATGCAATTTGCCTCAGAATTTGATATGATTTGTGATATACTTGATGCCCCCATTCATGTTTCTACCCCAGTTGAAGAGTCAGTCATAGTCACCCATGTATATCGTGTTGTCCTGTTGTGTTATGGATTTCCAGATTTGGGTTGATTTGGTTATGTTGGATATGATTGACTTGATATAATCTTAGGCATGACTTGGTTGTCCCCCTATTATGTTATGCTTAATGGTAATGCTAAGTCGGTAACTGTAGAGATCCCGGGTAGGGAAAGGTTAGAGTGGGAAAGGGGTACAAGCCTAAATCGGCTAAGGTCATATCTTTCGTGTAGGGTAGGAAACTAGTGGGGCATGATTGTTTGGTGTAATTGGCTCATATTCGGGCTGTTGAGGACGAATCTCCCTTTATTAAGTCTATTCATGTAGTGTCTGAGTTTAAGGAAGTATTTCCTACCGATTTGCCTGGTATTCCTCCGGATAGATATATAGATTTTTGCATTGACTTGGAATAGGATACTCGCCACATTTCCATCCATCCTTATCGCATGGCTCCGGTAGAATTGAGAGAGTTTAAGGCTCAAATCTAGGATCTTCTTGATAAAGGTTTCATATGTCCTAGTGCTTTCCTGTGGGGTGCTCCTGTCTTGTTTGTTAAGAAGAAGGAGGGTAGTACGAGTGTTGACACCAAATTTTGTCCCTCCTTTCTTCTAATTTATTTCGTTAACCTTCTAAAGTGGTAATAAGTCGAATACTTTATAATTCACTATTATTTTTCATTTATCACTATTGTTAGTATCTATTTTACTTTAAATTTTACTATTTTTATTGATTATCATCTTTCTATTATCATTTTCACTATTTAAAATAATATATATATATATTTTTAATTAACTTTACGATTATTACTTTATCGTCATCTTCTTTAAAATAGATTGTCGTTACTTTATTTCAAGTTTCGTTCTTACTAAAAGTTTTACATAATGTATTTATACTAGTTAGAAGCTCAAAAGAATTAATTTGAAGAAGGAAAAGGCACACGATATTTCAACAATTCAGCCTATTTGGCTATACAAACGAGCAGCCCATCTATCCATTAATCCAAATAATCAGCCAGCCCATATAATTTATCAATAATCCAAAAATACCCTTCACACCTTAAACCCTAATTCGAAATTCTCAAACAACAGCTCATTCCCACGCCTCCTTCTATTTTCAGCAAAACAAAAGCTTATCAGTCTTTGTACAGAAGTTGTTCATTCCATTCTCGTGTTTGATTTTTGTCTTCATATTTCATTTGCTTATCTCAATCACGTGAAGACTGCCAGGCACATCCAGAATTCCAACGTTTGAGTGTGAATTATCTTGACCAACGTTCAAATTTCAAACTCATATTCCTCAACTCGAAATCCCGCCCAAACGAAAGTGGAGAGTTCAAAACTCTTCTATAAATACCTACCCTGTTAGCCATTAATGGGGGGAGAGTTTTTGGTTTGCAAAAGAAATCACGAAAAGACTTGAACATTCACAAAAAACACCACTCTTTTACATTCAATATTATCTTACGGAAATACCTCTTGATTACTCTCTGTTTACTTATCTTCGTCGGAGAAAGGAGAAATGAGCGTAGATCTTTGATTGACGATCCCGTTCACTGCTCCACAAGAGGTAAAATCTTAATCTTTTCCTCTTTATTAGTAGATGAACGTGTTGGGAAATATTATAGTTATATTAGAATAGTTGTGTAACTGAAACAGATTTTTTAATAAATGAGTTATATTCATGTAATGTGTCTATCTTTTATTTATATCCAAATATGACTTTAAGTTGTTCTTTTAGAAATCTTGCTGTTACAGAAGTTTTCTTTATATCCATAATGTGATTAGCATGTGAATTAATATGTGTACTATGAATGGTTTAGAATGTTGATTCTTGTTAGTATGTGATAAGAAAATATGACTTAATGTTTCTTTGTTTCTAAGTTAGGGATCTGGCATATACATTAAAGTAAAATGGTTTGATTATATCTATATGTAAGATTATGAAATCTGGATTAAAAAAAAACTTTATTTTTGTTATCTTATCACTTGAGAGCAGTGGTTGTAATATATATCTTCTAGCTTAGAGAATTACTTAGTGTTTTTTCTTAGTAAAGGTTAGATCCTTTACGTTTTGGCAAATATGTGTTCTAATATGAGTTGATAAACTCTATATTTATTTGTCATCTTTCATATTTTTCGTGTAGATGTTCTTCTCTAATTTACATTCTTATTTCCTATCTTATCTTTGTTTACATGTACACATCGGAGCCAAAGAGTTTCATTTTGAGACTCAACACTTTGCTTGCGGAATCTATGTGTCATTTACCCACCTATATGCTCGGAATTCACATGTCATCTACTCATCTCGACTTTCATTGCCTAAGCATGAATTGCGGAATATCACTATCTCTCGTGGAAGCCAAAAATGGCTTTTACTTCTTTTTATATTGATTTTGTTTACTCCTTAGTGTGATTAAGATCTCTTGTGTGATTAATTGTTTATGTCTATTTATTGTGTGTGATTGACTCTTAAGAAACAGGTTATCATAGCTAAGCTCTATATATTTGTTTTCAGCTAATAATAAGTTGTTACTTTTTCACATGGGTATAAATTTTTGGAATTTGGTTAAGATGCCCTTTTCATAAAAAATGAACTTGTTTTTTTTAAAGTAACATTTCTTTTAAAACAAAATGTAATCTTCATTTGGATACAAATGAGTTTGCACGTCTGCTTCAATCAAGAATAAAACAAATGTTTCAAAAACTTTTAATTACAATTTGTCTTTAATAAGAAGGAATTTATATATATATTCAGGTACCATTATTAAAGTTATTTGACATTTAACATTTAATTTGTAATTTTTACTTTCTTACACTTAGCCTAATTAATTAATCAAGTTCGCCCGGTTAACCATTTTTAATGGATCTTAAAGGATGCCTAACCCCTTCCCTTTAGATTAGTTGAACCCTTACCTAGAATCTCATGTTTAGTAAGACTTTTAAATGAAGTTTAACTTTCGACAAGATTTTAATCAATTTAGGTGCCCTAATTCACCATAAACAATTAGGTGGCGACTTCTTAAATTAGTCAACTAACTTTAGAAATCTCCAAAATGTTGTACACTATTTTGACCCGGTTAAAATGGGGTATAACAACGAGGACCATTGATTTTATCTTAAGCCATAAAAGAGTGGATTGAATTGATACCGGAATGACAAGCTTATGGATAAATAAAGTCCCAATGAGTATACTTGGGGGAAGGCAATTGAAGTATTTTAGTAAGAAAGTGCGTATAAATTTGGGTTAGTCCTTTGAATTTGATGAGTATACCTGAGTTTGAGGTGTCATATCGATGAAAGGTTGAATTCGCAGTAACATCCAAGGCTAACGGAGCATAATGGTAATAAGAGTTCGTGGTGGATTGTGATGGGATGCAATTATATAATAAGATTTTTGGTTAAGCGAAATTTGTACAGTAATTATGACTTGTGAGTATCTAAGGTTGTGGTTTTCTAATATTTGGTGAGTAACGTGGTTGTATGGAAAGTTTTAAGAGATGGTGGGACACCACTCGAATCAAATTTAAAAGAGCTAGAGTCATAATGAAGAAAAAATAGTGGGATGTCGTAATACCTTTAGAGAGAGGCGAGTGTTTTACTCGAAAAGATATATAAAAGAAAAATGACTTAGTTTTCGAAAAATCGATTAAACTTATGATTTAAGAGAAATCGAATTTCCAAAAGAACAGAGTCGCCACTTAATTTTTTAGTAAAAATCAAGAAATTTTTTAAGGTTTTCAAAAGATTTAAACAGATAAAATCAATTGAAAATAAAAGGGTTCGAAGTTCAATGTACATTCCGAGAAGGTGTTAGGCCCTCGGAATGCCCGCTAACTCGCGGTTGACCGGCGATTTGACTAAAAATGATTTTGACTAATTTTGAAATTTTAACTTAAGTAAAAGAATTCATTTATTTTAACTAATTATTTTTAGGATTTAACTAAGTAAAGAACTCACAATTTTGACTAATTTTGAGAGTTTAACAAAGTAAAATAACTCATTTATTTTAACTAATTATTCTTTAAAATTTAACTTAAGTAAAAAGAGCTCATTTATTTTAACTTATTTTTTATTACTGTTATTATTATAAAGGGGAATAACTAAAGGAAATCTTTTAAAGGGAAAAACCTCAAATGTTGACCGAACTAATAATGAAAATAAAACTAAGTATGAAATATAAAATATAAAATTATTATTATTATTATTATTATTATTATTATTATTATTATTAATATTATATAATTATTTTAAGGGAAATAGGACTAATAAGGATTGTTATAAAGGGAAACAATTTAAGCACGAGACAAATAATAAAGTAAGAGCTAAGTGATAAAATAGTATACTTTAATTTGGAAAATAACATGAAATGGCCGTCTTTGGGAATTTAATTAAATTAAACCATAAGATAATCAAGGTTAGTCAAACAATACAATATAAATAAAGGAGGAAAAGGAGAGAAGATTTGAATTTGGGCTCTTTGCCCAATTTCAGCAAAAATAGGCTTTTAGGCCCAATTCTTCAAAGTTCCTGCAACAATTTTTGAATGAGGCTTTGGCCCATTTTTTTCATTTGGGCCTGCTGAAATCACTTAAGGTTTTGGGGGCCCCTTTCATTCTCACTTGTTTGTATATACGTTAAGTGTATATTTGTTGTATACACCATGTATACCGCTGATTTTTGAACTCCCGAACCTGTAATTTTATCCGGACTTTGTGTTTTCTGCATTTTTCACCTGCTTTCCCATTTTTGACCCTGTATTTTGTATTTTTTAGCTGTATACCAGTGTATACAGCAGGTATATCAACCTGCTTTTGACTCTTTTGGAGTTTGAAAATTTAATTTTTCAATATTATCTTGCTGCTTTCAACCTGTGCGCCCATTTCGCTGACTTGATAATGAGGCTGACTCGAATGGTGCCATGGAGCCTTTATGGCTCGACTCGGAAATGCAAGGAAGAAAGTCCATCATGGACTCAAAGGAGTTCATATAAGACACGAAAGAGAAGACGATATTAGCATACGAAATAAGGAAATAATTAAGGCATGATTTTAATTTGAGAGGCAAGGTAGATGATTGTTTAAAAAAAGAGAAGGAGAAAACTATTGCTAGTGTATAGATTTCAAAGAAAGTAAAGAAAACAAAATAAATAAAAAAAAAAAAAAGAAAAAAGAAATTGCACACACAACAATAAGAAACCATATTTTATCAAATTAGTCAACAATGCAACATCACTACCTATTAACTAAGAGAAGCATTTTGCATACGCACTCCCATAGGCAGTATCACATAAATCAATAACCAACAAATAGAGGCATATTGAATAACACACTCAACCTAACATGCTTGAATATGACCAAGCTCACTTGAATGCCCATACTACACAGTAAACAACAACAAACGGAGAGGCATTCTTAATAATAGCTACTGAAATAATGCACAATTGTTATGAGCTTTTGGCCAAATGAATAACCATAAATATTGATAGTAGACTAAGCTAACACACATATGTAGGAAGCGCTAAATCATTGAACCCAAAACTATACTAAGCATAAAACCAATCTAAGATGGCATACCGAGCAGTTGAAACTCAAAGGGATATGAAAAGGAAAACTCAAAACGAACAACAAACAATGCAGCCCAATATTCGAAACAGTAGCAAATACAACGTATAACTCATAATGTTGATATCTCGGTTCATTCATTCAACTTGAGGTGAAAGAATGAAACGTGTGACATCGAGTATTAAACAATAACACATATTCATTATGACCATATAGAGACTAAGATGAGCAGAATGGTGGAAAAACTAAATGAAATGCAGCTATGAAGACTCGAAAAAGGACGAGAACAGTAACATTTTTTTTTCTTCTTTTTTTGGCTAGAAAATGGTTTTAAAATACACGCAGCCCACACATACATACTTAGACCATATCCTCGAACACTTGATTCTAAAAAATGGAAACACGAAGACATTCAAAACATTCCAAGAGCAAACAAACCCAACAGTGAATAAATGACATTGGAACCTCATGAAAACAAAAGACCAGTAAACTCGTTAATCTATTCACATCTCCAAAGGTGTTTAAAACGATTAGCCCACATGAAGGACAACAACAATCGAGGACGAAGAAGAAGAATCAGCAGGCCACTCCAATTCAAAAAAAAAAAAAAAAAAAAAAAAAAAAAAAAAA
>JAJOOO010002504.1:0-23786 GCA_029582685.1 Solanum piurae
TTTAACCATTTTGAAAAAAAACTTCAAGACAACAATAACATCGATTTCAGTCTAAGCAAATACAACCATGTAGTTTTAGAATAGTCATCAACAATAGTGAGGAAATACTTGAAACCAACATGAGTGTTGATTCTATGTGGACCCTAAACATCAATATGTATCAATTCAAATACAGAACTACTTCTAGTTGTAGACACAGAAAAAGGCAACCGTGTTTGCTTAGCTAATGGACATACAACACAATCATTAATATGTCTATCAGTAATGGAAACTAATTTCTTCAAAGTAGTGGATGATGGGTGGCCAAGTCTATTGTGCCATAGCATGCCTTCATCTTCATTGGTCTTTATGTGCATCAACTTTGCACTAGCTGCATTCATGTTGCTTCCATCTCCAATATCTTTATTTAATAGAAAATATAAACCTCTTGTCTCCTTACCAATCCCCTTGACCTTCCCAGTTAACAGATCCTGAAATACACAAAACTTGGGAAAAAATCTTACTGAGCATTGTAAATGCCTGGTTAACTGAGAAACTGAAATCAGATTATACTTGAAATCAGGAACCACTAAAACATTAGCCAACACATCACCATTGTCCCATCTGTAACTACCAGTGTGTGTTATTGATGCAGTTCCTCCATCATGCAATTGTTCATGGTTCTGATCACTTTGTTCTAATGCAACTATGTCAAACAAATCATCTAGTGATGATGTTATATGCTTTGTTGCACCAGAGTCTACTACCCAATGTTTAAACTTATTACTAATAGAGAATGAGTGATCCATACCTGCTTGATTGACTACTGGGATCACAGAATTCTCCCTGTTCAACAGCCTGAGAATTTGACCATATTGCTCATGTGTGAATGTAGGAGGTGTTTGGCCAAGTGAATCATTCTCAACATCATTGACATTTTCCATCCTATTAGCATTGTTTCCAGACTTCTTCCTGAACTTGTAATCTGGTGGATATCCAACAACACGATAACAAGTTTCTTTAGTATGGCCCTTGATTTTGCAAACATCACACTGCAAATTGTAGTCCCTTTTTGGCTTGTAGAGTGCTGATTGTTGGTGACCTCTACCAATATATAAAGTAGTAGAAGTAGAGGCACCTGCATCTCCTCCTGAATAAGAACCACCACTAGTGTATGAAGCAACACATGCATCCCCTCCTGAATGGGAACCTCCACCAGTGTATTGTCTTTGATCCTTGCCTACATATAAAGTAATAGAAATCCCCAAATCTCCTCCTGAATATGAACCTGCTGATACTCGTTGACTCTCATCTGAAATGATCATCGAATATGCTTTGTTCACAGAGGGCAATGGAATCATCATGAGGATTTGACTACGTGTCTGAGTGTATGACTCATTGAGCCCCATCAGAAATGCAAATAACTTCATATATTGAAAATGACTTGCATACACTATGGATTTATCACAGCCACAAGAAGAAGATGCTCAAGGGCATCGAACTCATCCCAAAGAAGCCTTAGTCGTGTAAAATATGCAGAAACAGAGGAAGTACCTTGTGTGATAGTGCAAATTTCTCGATGCAACTGGTAACCTCTCGATCCATCAACCTTATCGAACCTCTCCTTTAAGTCAGCCCACACAGTTGCAGCATCAGTGGCATAGATGATTCGACTCATCAATTTCTTCGAAATAGAATTCAGAATCCATGATAATACGAATGCATTGCACTTCTCCCACTGTTCTTCTAATGCAGCACTGTAATCACTCTTTCTACAAGTACCAAAAAAGAATCCAGCTTTGCTCTTATCTCGGAGAGTAAAGAGCATCGATCGGCTCCATAATGAGTAATTCTCCACGCCTGTAAGCTGAATTGAGGTCAATAATGAACCTGGAGTGTCAGATTGCAGAAGATACAAAGGATGATTTCAATTCTTCTCAATCACTTCGATTGTATCAGTACTCACCATTTCCCCAAAATTTAGATCACAAAAAAAACTCAGAGAATCGCAGAAAGTAGATCGTCAACAATTACGAGTGAATCAACTGTGGATTCGCAACTTTGATACCAAGACAAAATGTGAAATCTACAACTACAATTGAAGATCTAATTGGAGAGAAAAAAATGTGAGCTGTAAACTGATTTCATTGATTGGAAGAAGTTCTCTGTACAATGCACTATGTACATACATATATACTGCTACTACTAAACTCACGTCCTATCACAATCTTACGCCTGTCAAATAATAACAGAATTCAGTTACATCTATAATAACTAACTGCTAAACTAAGACTGCTAAACTAAGCTGTAACAAATCAATAACAAACCATTGAGGTCAAGTTACACCACTATCCTCAATATTTTCCACCTTACCTTATAAAGCTAGTAGTAGTAAAGAAAAGAGCATCAACTAATTAATTAATTAAGGAAGGGTCTCTATCACTAATCAAAAGAGCATCAACAAATTAAGGAAGGGTCTCCATCACTAATCACCGCATTCTTCTTTAAAAAGGCCAAGGTCAAGAACTCATATTCTAAAATAATAATAAGATTATGTCGGGTTTGACTATAGCTAGGAAGTTAAAATAATGAGCTAGAAAAAGGTATATATAAAAGTGGAATCTTGAAAGATCTCTCAAGTCGCATAGCTGTATATCTGGTAGATTCCTCCAAGAATATGCTAAGAGGTCTCAACTCTCAATTTATAATGAACTAAACCAAAGTTATCCATGCTTTTAAGGGTGGATCTAGCCGCCTGCATATAATCAAATAGATTTGCTCAATATTGTATTGGTATTAGTAAATATGCATAAATATTAAATTTAGAACTTAATTATCATTATAAAATTAATTAACACCCATAAAATTGAAATTCTAGTTTCGCTTACTATTGTGATTGAGTTTAAAACGCAAAATGGCGGCTGATATAAAATTAGGATCCTTGCATGTGCAAAAGATAGATGAGAAGATATTGTTCATTAATTAATTGTCCCATTGAGCAGACTAATTTAAACAGCAGGAAGATTTTATTGTCCAGGGAGGCAGTAATGTTGAGGCCGTTCATTTACACTAAAATATTGGACACAAGAATCTGTTGGCCATGTGTACTGTACGACTCTCTTACTTTTATACTTATTGTGCAAGGACGACCACTAAAAGCCAGCAAATTAAACAATGTTAGAGAAAAGGCTTTTAGATTCTCTAATATATACTTTTATAATTAGCTCCAACGGTGACTTAATTAGTTATAAAGAATTAAACAACTATGTTGGAAATTCCTTCTAGCTCCCCTTTTCCTTTCACGTGGGAATTTTGTCAAAAGTTGCATATCTGTAGTGAAAAGGATGGGTGATGGTCTCCTTCCGGTAATTCGATCTATTTTTTGGATTGAGTTAGATCTAATGATCCATAACATCATGATATTAGAGCAGAATATATCATAACTCTCATTTTCCGATGCTAGTCCCTCATATTATATGTTGAGAGAGTGAACTAGTTTTTTTTTAATCGAGTTAAGCAGTATATGCAATCCAAAGTTTTTGGTTCGTTTGAAATAATCCTGGTCAATAAAAGATTTAATAAAAATTCCATCTGAGTTTGATTGGTAATTAAGAATTTACAAAATAACATACAAATAAATAGATGTAAAATGATTTTTATTTGTTTGGCCAAAATGTATCGACCCATTTTTATGCTAGCAATTAAAAATGAACATTCAGTACATTATTCAGGAGGCAAAACAATTAATCGATCAAGTTGACAGTAAAATACTACGTTGTTGGAGGGAGGCAAATCAAATGACAAATGCATCGACTAAATGGAGCTTTGTGGAGGCTTTGATTTCTTTTTAATCCGACACCAGTGAACATAATTTTCGTGCATCTTTAAAGCAAATTGATATAAATGACAACCTATGACGAAGTACTTTAAAATGGGGATAAGGCATAAGAATTCTCTTGAATTATGATAAAAATGTCAATTACAGACTTAAACTAACGGGGTGTTTATTTTTCTCTTGAATTTAATTTTTTTCGTACTATTTATAACTATAAACTATGTTAGTGTCCTATTACCCCTAAACTTAGTTTTACTGTATTCTATTTTAAACCCCTAAATTTTTCGGTCCAGATTTTTTATTGCTAGTGCAGTTTTTGGTGGATATGAGTCTAGTTTTGATGATTGTTTTGGTGCATTTTTTTCCTGCAATTTTTGTCCAGATTTGATCTAATGGCATGGATACAAATAACAACTATTAAGTTTTATACAACAAAATAAATGAAAGAAACATGCGCGAAATACCAATTTTACAAGTACGCCAACTTCATAAATAAAGAAATCTGTGAAAAATATCAAAAATAATTTTATAGATATCAAAACAAGTGATGCGGGCTTCATAGATACAAAAATAACATCATCTTAATAGATACAACATGTTAAACACAAAAACCAGTAAGTTTATGAACATAGTTCGGGACTAATATATAGGGACCCTCACATAGTTTAGAAGTATAAATAATACGGGAAAACTAATTTTAGGAAGATAATAAGACTTTTGCATAGTTTATATGTGTAATTGACAATTTCGTGATAGTTCAGAAGGTCCTTATAAATATATGCCTTATTTATCCCAAAAACCAAAAGAATGCGTGTATACTTTGAAGTTGAACTGGTCATTGCTCATTATTAAAAAAAAGAAAATAAAGGGACAGCACAGTGTTTGTTTTAATTTCAAATGTATATGAACATGAAAATTAAAAATAGTTCAAAGCATCTGTAGCCTAAAGTGATTTTGAGTATATGCCCGATTTATTCTCCTTGTCTTCGTCCTCAACCCGAATTTCCTTCCAATAATTAATTTTATTGGTATGTTGAAAAGAATCGGAAAGGATATTGTATTTCAAGAAACTTGGGTTTGTAAAATCGAAAAAGAAAAATACTACTTCATCGGTTCACTTTTACTTGTTTACTATTTCAAAAATAGATTTTCACTTTTATATGTCAATTTTCCCCTCATGTTTTACCATTAACATTTGTTACTTATTTTCCTAATTATTTTCAAGATTTGATATTAAATATCAATATTAATATGGGTGGTATGGCAAAAGAGTCATGTAAGTTATTATTTCTTAACGAGTGTGTCAAGTCCAATTATGACAAATAAAAGTAAATTTCCGTGTCTTCTTTGAAATTCGCGCGTCTTCTATTCAGTTGTTAACTATCAATGTCAACGCAAATAGATTTAAATTTTACCATACTGTTTAACATGCATGTAGCTTGTTAATTGGATCCCCAAATCAATGAATGTGCATAAATTGATCTTTGGGCTCCTGTTGATATGTTTGTATTCTAACTTCATTAAATAATTACTCCACTTACAATCGCACTTGCATTTGCATGCATATAATGTACCTATTTTGAATGACTACATTGTTGCGAGGTTCTAACATGAAAGCCCTTTCTGTCCACCACCACCAACTTGTTTTCTAGCACACATTCTTCGATGCACAATGTGTTACTTATTTCCTAATTTGTGTCACACACTTTTTTTAGTTTGTCTAAAAATTTATAATAATATATCACATTTTTATAATTAGAATATTTTTTATCTTTTTTCCTCTTGAAATGATTCATAGTCACACAAATATATCTAATGTATGTTTTAAATACTAGTAATAAATTTCAAGAATCTTCCTGTATTATTTAGACAGTCAAATCAAACGGTGCCACATATTTGTAAGGGAGTGAATATTTATTTTGAGGAATCTTTCCTCGATGTTGGGGAGTACTTCACTTCAGCTCACATGCCTTCTTCAGTTTTTTTACTCAATATATACCCACCTAAAATCAATTGCAAACACACAATACACATTGCTACCTAGCTCTAAATTCTTGTAACTAGCTCTCTATAGTCATTTCCTCCATATGGCAAACTTTTCTGCATATGGTTCACTCTTCATGTTATTAATGTTGTCAAACCTATTCCTTTTCAGCCAAGGAAGAAATCTGGCGGCGCCGTCAACACAAAATGTTAATGATATAAAAGTAACCTTAGGAGCAAAGATTGAAGAGATCAAGATTACTAAAATGATGGGTGGGAGACGTCGATTTAGATTGATGGAAGGATCAGTAGATGCTTATCATTTTTCTACCCCAGGTCATAGTCCAGGCATTGGTCACTCTAAACACGATTGATATAATCCAATGTAGTTATATTTGGTGATGGGTACACTCGATCGATCATTTGTAATGCTCATTAAATTTCCGTCTGTGTTTTTCATGCATGTATTTATGTAGTGCTTTTCAGACCCCACGTGTGGAATTACACTGGATATGTTGTTGTTGTATTTATGTAGTGCTTCATCAGTTCAGGTAGGTCTCTAGGGCTCAATGTTGTAAATTTGATTTTAGTTCTGAATTTAATTAGAGTTACATATTTTCATCGAGCATCCTTGTTGAGTTTCTTATCTTATCCGTTGGATCACAATTTGAATTCTAGCTACGTAATCTGGGGACGAAACAAAACCAATATAGAATTGAACGACATGTTATTTAAAAACTTAAGTTGTTACATGGTGACCTCTCTTAAAAGACTGGTTCAAACAAAATTTGTTTCGCGGGGAAATTGTGGATGGTAGAAAAAGACTTTTTATTATGTTATCCTGTTGAACCAAATCTTAATCTTGAAATATGAATTGGTGCATGTCATTCTAATCCATGTAGTGTGATAGCACTGACCACTATTTTCGCTCATTGCGCGATCGCGTCTGCACTAGATTTAGTTTTTGACAGCTTCTGTTTTAGAGGTTCTATCTTGAATGAAACCCCTCTGAGCCCTCGAGTTATCTCCCAATCCCCGTAAATCATAAACTGTAATGCATATTATACATGCATTCAAAATTTTAAGCTCAATATCATTAGTAATTTGTATCAGCGTGGTATCCGAGTCAATCATATAGAAATCTCGTATCAAACGTCTGAGTCAACAGAATATGCATCAGGCATGGTACTCAAGCAAATCAAAAGATATCATATGCCAGGCGTGGTATAGAGCCAACCATAAGTATATACCAGCAGTGGCAGAGCCAGAAATTTCGTCAAGGTTGTTCAAACTTTAAAAGAGTGGAATTTTTTTTTAGCTAAGTGGGTGAACAAAATATGTTTTTTACTAATGAGTGGGTGCATCCAAATTTAAAATTAAATTAGATATCATTTAACTAAATCATACAAAAACTTAAATTATAAAACTATCAATGGTATAAATCAAAACTAACGGAGAAAAAATAAGAAAAACAATTTTAGCTGCTAATTGAATAGACTCCCTTTGGTTCATATCAAATGAATTGTTGGGAGTTTTGTTGTGATTTTTTTTGCAGTTCAAGAGAATTGTTGAGAATTTTTTTCTATATTTACCTTTTCTTTTATTGAGATTCTTAACTATTTTACAAAATAATTTAGAAATAATCAAAAGAATAAAAGTGGAAAGTGACCTTTAAATATATCTTTAAATGTAATTTCTTAGTACTATTAATTCAAGACTACAAATAGAAAGATAGAGACAACTATTCTTGTTCCTTTACTCTCTTTTTTTTTTTGAAAAAAAATTGTGCACTTTTGGGACCTCAAACACTCAACTGAGCAAGCTTACTGCTGGACCAACACCATTTGTTGTGTTAAAGTGTGTTCATTTATCTATATATTCAAATAATAAAGAATATTTTGCCTAAATACATCGTCTAATTTTCCGGCGAAGGGTGGTCAGCTGACCACCCTTGTTGGGCTATAGCTCCGCCCCTGTATATCAGGTGTGATATCCGAACCAACCAACAATCATAATCACAATGAATACAAATCAGATTTGTACACCCAAATAAATACATTTATTGCATGTGATTGACAACAAGTTAACATTTCAGTTATTGTTGAGAAGCTCCATTAATGGGAGTAAGAAGAAGAAGAAGAATGAGAGAAGAGAATGTGTGAAAATCAAAACTAATCAATTCATTCAATCTGTGAATCACATGTTTATCCATACATATATACAAATCTGTTAAGGCATCACTGACATTGCCTAATCATCCATTTTTAACTACCTAACTAACAAACTGCCTACGTGTATAATTAGTTAGGTACAATATAAGTTCTCAACACTCCCCCTCAAGCTGAGAATTGGAAAATATATTTTCCATTCTAAGCTTGCCAATCAGTGCTTCATGTTGAGGTTTACACAACCCTTTAGTGAGTAGGTCTGCTTCATGTTCTTTTGTTTCTATATGTTGAGTCTGAATAAGTCCTTCCAAGACCTTCTCTCTTACAAAGTGACAGTCTATGTTAAAGTGCTTAGTTCTTTCATGAAAGATAGGATGTGCTGCTATTTGAATGGCAGTTTTGCTATCACAGAACAATTGTACAGGCATTCTAATTTATATTCCCAGCTCTTTGAACATCCCTTTTAACCATACTATTTTAGCAACTGTGGTGGCCATACTTCTGAACTCTACTTCTGCAAAACTCTTTGATACAGTGCTTTGCTTCTTTGACTTCCAGGAAATCAAAGCATCTCCAAACTTTACTATGTAACCAGTAACTGACTTTCTAATCTCTACACAAGCTCCCAATCAGAGTCACAATATTCCACAAGTTTGGACTCTTTTTTATTTGGCATGAACAGTCCAGGACCTGCTGTTCTTTTGACATACCTCACAACTCTTAATGCTGCTTCCATGTGGGATTGTTTTGGTGAGTGCATATACAGACTAAGAACTAGCACCACAAAGGATATATCAAGTGGTCATAGTTAAATAAAACAGCCTCCCTATTAATCTTTGATACTTACTACAATCCTCAAGTAGTTTATCCTCAAGATCGTTCTTTATGCATGCGCATTCATCAAACATAGTAGAAGTCAACTTGTGATTAAACTCTAGTGGAGTAGCTGCAGGTTTGCACCCTTCTAGTCCTAGTTCAGATACAAGTCCCAGTGCATATTTGCTCTGATTCATGAGGATACCATCAGCAGTTCTAGAGAATTCAATGCCAAGAAAATATTTTAACTCTCCAAGGTATTTCATTTTGAATCTATTCTGTAGATCTTTCCTGACTTGTTGAATGAGATTGAGGCTGCTTTTAGTGATCAAAAGATCATCAACTTATACAAGGATAACAAGAAGCTCTTGTCCTATTTTTTTGTGAACAATGAATAGTCATAGTGGAATTGACAGAATCCCATAGTAGTCAGTGCTTCAGTAAGTTTCAAGTTCCACTGCCTTGGAGCTTGCTTTAGGCCATATAAAGACTTATGAAGTTTGCAAACCATATGTTTCTCCCCCTGGTTGGCAAATCCATCATGAACCTACATGCAAACCTCCTCAAGAAGATCACCTTGAAGAAAGGCATTGTGTACATCCATCTGAAACAAGAACCAATCATAGAAAGCAGCAAGAGCTACTACATACCTCAATGTGACCATTTTTGCCACAGGTGAAAAGGTCTCAGAGTAATCTAAGCCTTTTTTATGACTGTACCCTTTAGCAACAAATCTGGTTTTGTATCTCTCAACCTCTCCTGAGGCTTTACATTTGATTTTAAACACCCACTTACAGCCAATAGAAACTTTACCAGGAGGAAGAGGCACAATAAACCAAGTACAATTATTCTCAAGGGCAGTGATCTCAGCCTTCATGGCATCAACCCAATGATAACTCTTATAGGCCTCCGAATAGGAATTAGGTTCATACAAGCAGAATAAGCAGCAAGTGAGGCTTTGTAGGAAGGAGATAATCTAGAATATGAGACATAGGATATAAACAAGTTGACTTGGCACTGGAAATGACATAAGAGTCTAGCCAAGCAAGAGGCTTAGAGAGTCTGGTAGATCTTCTTGGTGCAGTTTCTGGTACAGGTTCAATGGCTGGACTTGGTACATGTGGAGCACAAGAAGGAGTAAGAGACTCAAACTCAGTAGAAGGAGAATTAGGAACAATACTGGTTATATTTGAAAAACAAGTATCAGTAAGAGTGAGAACTGGAAATGAAGGAACAGGAGAGGACTTGAGATCTTTGAAAGGAAACACCTCTTCCTTGAAAACAGTATCTCTGTTGACAAAGAAGGTTTTGAGACTCAAGTCATATAAGATATATCCTTTCTGAGACGAATAATACCCCATATGAACAACAGGAACAACTATAGGAGCAAATTTATCTAGGTGCCTTGGATCAGTGGCAATGTGGCATAACATAGAGAACCAAACACCCTGAGATGTTGAAGTGAAGGAGTGTAACCATAGAGCTTTTCAAATGGAGATTTGCCTTGTAATACTAATACCATAGTAGGGAGCCTGTTCAAAATATACACTGTTGTAGAGACACAAAAACCCCAAAACT
Source organism: Solanum piurae (assembly GCA_029582685.1). Lineage (NCBI taxonomy): Eukaryota > Viridiplantae > Streptophyta > Magnoliopsida > Solanales > Solanaceae > Solanum > Solanum piurae. Next base: position 10,360 of record JAJOOO010002504.1, read on the forward strand.
TCAAAGGAATACATGCCTGAAACCTCAAAGATCTAGCCATATCAAGAATTGACCTATGTTTCCTCTCAACTACTTTATTTTGTTGAGGAGAGTAGACACAAGAGATTTTATGTAGGATACCATATTCTTTGAACAAATCAACCACTTGAGAATTAATAAACTCAGTGTCATTGTCTGATCTAACACATTTTACAGCTATACTAAATTGAGTTTTTACCATGCACACAAAAATTTTCAGGATAACAACAGAGTCAGATTTAGTATGCATCAAGAAAATCTAGTAATATGGTCAAATCATCCACTAGAGTTAGAAAATATATCTTGCCATCATGATTTGGAACTCTGTATTCTCCCCAAATATCAACATGTACAATGTCAAATATAGACACAAAAGTAGATAGACTGTTAGAAAATGGTAATCTTGATTGTTTAGCAACTGGACAAACAGTACAACTGAGATCTTTCAAGGAGAAGTTGTTTATACACTTTATTCTACTAAGCACTTTAAGAGGGGCATGCCTCAGTCTTTTATGCCAAAGGCAAGTAGAATATACATTTGTAGACAAAGATGAGGTAAAACTAGTAGGACTATGACAATTAGTAAGACTACCACTAGTTCTATTACATGATGATGAACAACCAACATAAGATGATCTTGGTATGATGTCTGAAGGAAGCAAATATAGGCGTTGAACTTCTTTACCAATCCTCAGGACCCTCCCATTGAAGAGATCCTGAAATACACATAAATCAGGAAAAAAAATACTACAACACAGTTGAGTTGTAATGTCACCTGTGACATTGACAAGAGATTCTATTTGTATAAACAGAACATCATGCACTACTTTGTCCTTGAGAACTAGTAAGTCACCAATATGACTGATTAAAGCATGACCACAAGTAGGTAAGTTTACTTTGTTGTTAATTTTATCACCAAAACTTGTACACTGAGTCAATAGACTTAGATGATGAATCATGTGATTCGATGCACCAATGTCAATAATCCAATTGCAATTACTTATTTCATACATAAGAGCTGTAAGAGTACCTGATGTGCCAGTATATATTAGCTACAGTGTCCACTTTCTTGCCTTTGTTAAGCATCTGAAGAATTTGAGAATATTATTCAGAAGTGAACAATGATAGGCCATGTGCACCTGAAGTGATATTCATAATAGCAGGAGAGTCAGATGAACCAGCATCAGTCATCTGATTTCCACCAGCAGCAACAACATTGTTAGCATGAGAAGATGATGCTCCTCATTTCCTCTTGGGGTAACCATGTAGTTTGTAGCATGCCTCTCTAGTGTGACCTCTGATGTGGAAAAAATCACAATAAACCGGAGGTCTCCCATTATTTTGACCAGGCCTACCATCTCCATACCTCTGTCTGAAGCCTCCATTATTACCATTACCAGAAGAAGAAACTTGAGCTCATCTTGCTCCAAAAGAGTGACCATTGTTACTACTAGCATAAAAGGGCATCATATTTCTCATAAGAATAATGTTTGAGGATGTGTCATTAGAGGAGGAAAAACTAATGCTAGCACTATTTAGTCTTTGACTCTCAACATTTATTATCATAGCATAGACTTGATTAACATTTGGTACATAAACTGTCATCAAAATATATATGACTCATTCAATCTCATTAGAAATTGCCACAGTTTCCGAAACTGTAAATGCTCAGGACAAGCACAAGATGGAGGAAGCATGAGAGTCTCAAAGTCATCCCAAAGCTCTCTCAAACGAGAGAAATAGCTAGACACAGACATAGTCCCCTAAGATAATGTAACTATATCTTTGTGGAGATAAAAGGCTCTAGAAGCATTAACCTTATCAAATCTTTCACACAGATCTTCCCAAATACTATGAGCATATGATCCATAGATTATAGTGCTAACTAGATCCTTAGACACAGTATTCATGATCCAACCCAGGACAATTGCATTGTATCTTTCCCATAGATCATGCATAGAAACAAGATACTTATAATATTTACAGGTTCCTAGTAGAAAGCCTATCTTGTTCTTACCAAGTAAAATAAGTTTCAAGGATTTACTCCATAAAGAATAATTTTCAGAACCTAAAAGTTGTATCGAGACAAGAACAGAACCTTGAGTATCTAATGGGTGAATGTAGAGAGGATAATTGTGATCTACTGATTGAACTTCAGCTGGTGGAACTCCAGTGGATTCAGTGATGCCAGTCATGGTGAATCAACAACTCGAGATCCAGATAAAATAAAGGCAAAAAAAGGATATCCACACAACAACAGATAAGAGAAAGCGAGAACAATGATGATCTTAATGATCTAAGCACATGAGAGTTTTCAAAGCTCTGATACCATGTTGAGAAGCTCCATTAATGGGAGTAAGAAGAAGAAGAAGAATGAGAGAAGAGGAGAATGTGTGAAAATGAAAACTAATCAATTCATTCAATCCGTGAATCACATGTTTATCTATACTTATATACAAATCTGTTAAGGCATCACTGACATTGCCTAATCATCTAGAAGATTTCAATCTAACTAACTTTTAACTACCTAACTAACAAACCGCCTACATGTATAATTAGTTAGTTACAGTATAAGTTCTCAACAATTATACTTCTTCCATTTTCATTATACATGTTATACTAACGAAGAAGTTATCAATCACATATAATATAAATGGGAAACAAACAACAATCCTACCTCAAATCAAGCTAGAAAGCTCTATTAAACCTGAGTTTTCCCCTTGTTATAAAGTTTAGCTCATTCTTAGTTTATAACCATAAGATAAACGGGTCGATTCTTCCATTTTTAGATTGTAATTCGGGTTATTTATCTTTTTCGATTAAACAAATTGATCAAACATGTATGTTACTTGTTAGTAATATTTTCTTTTAGATATTCTGAGGTTAGAGATAACTAAACAATTCAAAAAATTTTTTAAGGAATTAGAGGCCTTATTCTCTAAAACTTTGCGGTAAAAAGGATTTTCACATTAAAAATTCGAACTTTTATAAGTTATTGAAATATAGTAGAGAAAGAATAAAAATTATAGTTTCAACCCCATCATCTTACTTAGCAAGAAAGTCGATGAAGATCGGTAGAACCTTTAAATTAAAAGAACTCTAACACAATAATATTCATCATTTTTAAAACTTAAAAAAGATACTATTTAAATATAATCTTAGTAATATTTATGTGACGTTCATAATTCAGTTGTCATTAATTGATAAAGAATACACACGTAATACTCACATCAAGAGATTAATAATTAGTGAAAGAGAAAGTACAAAAAATGAAGAATTAGTTAAAGCAAAAAGGAGCCGATTTGAATTATTAAAGAATAACATATAAATAATAACCAATGGAAGAAAAAAATAAATACTAAAACCCTTCCCACATTAATAGGAAAAAAAAAGATCTGAGCGGCTCTTCGAGAAAGGAAAAAAAATCAATGCCCAAAGCAAGGTTCGAACCCGCATTACAGGTGTGGCAGATCACATCTTCTGCCAGCAGCACCTTTCACAACTTTGTTTACTGGGTGGCAAAGTTAATATATATTGATATCTTATACGTATATACATATATATACAAAGTTTTAACCGAAATCACTGGGTGCCGTGTCACCCCCACCGTTACACGTAGATCCACCCCTGTAAATACACCCAGATTATATCCTAATTCAAAATCATGTCCAATTTCATGATAATTCATCCAAATCAGGATCTTCCACCAATATACCAAACAAAACTCTCCTCTAAGATCACCACCACAAATTCTAAAGCTTAAGAATCTAATTACTAAGTTAGGGGAGTATTTTACTTACCTTTACCGATGATAACGATGGAAAATAGATAAATTTCACCCTAGGTCGCCCCTGTTTTTCCCCATAACATGATTGCAAAATAATGAGAATTTTTTGGAAATTTACTTCATTAACTGCAACTAACCCCACTATGGTGGCTTAATTCCACAACTATAAAGGTGTGTCGCGCGCTATAACAATTTGCACGAGACAGAGACTTAGAAATTTTCCAAAATTAGCATATTTCACGACACACCTTTAAACCTTGGCGTTCTAAACTAACCATTCACGCAAAGTTCTATATCATGTGTTCTATTCATCCGAATTCACTTCTGAAAAGTCGTACGGACTCCTTAACTTCTTATCAACAAGGAAATCAGACTTTACCTAGACATTTAACCCAATCCTCCCCGAATTGAACTAGAATTTGCCTCACTCAGATTTCGTCCAAGCCTTGCCTAGCCTGAAATTTTTAGCTCACTACTCCAAAAGTTTCCTCTCTCATTTTCCTTCTCTAATAGTTCACCCATAACGACGAGGGATGTCGTTATAACAAATTATTATTGGGGGAAGTTTTAGGTGAAGTTTCACCATATGCTTGGTCATAAATTTTGGGAGAGATGTTTGACTTTTAAATAAAATATAAATTATACCCGTAAGTTTTAAAATTTATTAAAAATACCCTTAAGTTTGTATTATCATTTTATAAGGAACATGTTTCATAAAAAGACATGACAACGGACACAACTATTAACTCCTTAGCGTTGGTTTTGATTAATGACACTTAAACATTCACTCATACTCTTCGCAGGAAAACACATCAACAAGAAAGGAAACCAAACATAAAGCATAAAGAAGAAATAAAGATATGTCCTGATCTGTAGAATCAATCAGAGATTCCAGAATAAAGATATGTCTTGATCTCTAGAATCAATCAGATTCTAGAATTAATCAAGCAGATCATGATCAATCAAAGATTCCAGAAATCAATCAAATATATTCAAGATTGCAGAACAAATCACCTAAGAAAGGAAAGATATAATATGCATCAGTCAAAGGATACTTTCAAGACAACAAGATCAGTTAACATCCAAGACTACAAGGAAGAAATCGAAATCAAGGGATGCATTCAAGTTAACGAGATCAGCCAAAGATTCAAGACCACAAGAAGATCATCATAATAAATAGATTTGCTCATGCACATATCTGATATGGACATGACTCATCAAATCAATCAGAATAAAATCAAGGACTTAATCAAAGATCCTTGATTCAGACTCCCTTGGGTTTTCGTAAAAGAGCAAAGTCCTCCAAAGTTATATAAACCTCTCTTAGCCATAGTTGTGACGTACGCACTTCACTTGAACTTATATTGTAATCTTCTTTTATCTTTAATAAGACTTTGTACTCACTTGAATGAACAATTGAAAAGAAAAGAGAAATAAAGATTTGAGTGTAGGTTATACAAGTAGAGATTGTGTCAAAGAAAAAGATTTGATTTGCATATCAGGTAGGGCTCTCAATTGTAACATTCTGTAACATCCAAATTCTCAACAAGCTCTTAAGAAAACCCTTGAAATCCAAGGGGACTGGACGTAAGCACCACACCGGTGTTCCGAACCAGTATAAAATTATTGGCGTCATTTATTTACTGCATTTATTATCTTTGTTTATCTGTATTACTAACTTGCAGGTGAGTCGACTGACCAATATATGAAGTCGACTGAAGGAATTTTTAATTCACCCTCCCCCTGCCCCTCTTAACTTTCAACAATGAATATGAATCTGAAAAAGATGAAGAAAACAAAAGGACAATACCATATTTGTATACGAAAAACTATTATTACTCCTTGTAATTAGAAGTGACTTCTTAGAGCAAGCTCAAATAAAATTTGTATATAACTGTACAAATTTTGTACATCAAACTAAGACTGCGATTTAGTCTAAAACTATAAATGATGAGTGTTGTTATAAAATATAAAAGTTAAGGTTAATTTTCAAATTTTAAAGGAATTTTTATACTAGAACTTGACCCAAATACTAATTTTTTCTAGTATTTAAAAATTTAAGATATTTGTCAAATAATGACAAGTTATATGGTTAAACTCTATTTCCAAAATAAATTTGAAAATATTTTTGGCCAAACGGTAGGTCAAGTAATTCCATAAGCCAGGTTGACTAGTTTTTGACAAAGAACCTTTTTTGCCAAAAATTGCAAAGGAATCTTCCCCTATTTGTGCCAAATGATGTTGCTTTTAAGTTGGAAGTTGGAAGCCGCAAAGGGTCACCTAGGCTTTAGGTTGCCTCTCTAATTAATATAAAATAAAAATACTTGTGGCTGTAAAGTGATCAGCTGATTCCTATAAACCTCTTCATTATGCAAGTACACAAAATGAGTTGGTAAGGGCTAAAGAGCATGGAACCAGTTGGACTCTCCTCTGTATTTTCAATAGGTAGCCCTTGAGGTCTTGAAAAGGTAGTAAGGTATATTAAAGCCTTTTATTTCATGAAAAGTGCTAAATGGCCAGAAAATTTGATTAGAATTTTATCAAAAAATTAAAAAAACTAGAGAGAGTACTATTTTATAGTATATACTTACAAAAGTTGAAAATCGAACACTATTGAATATATTCAGATCCAACCATCTTGGAATTAAAGAGATTTTCTTTCCTCTCAGAGATGTTGGAAAGGAGAAAATGGCATACTACTATTTTTTAATCAGCAATGAAACAATAACGACGAAAGGATTAGTTATTATAAAAATAAAAAACCTAGAGAGAGTAGGCAAAAGGCAAAAGGCAAAAGCTGCTCCAAACAACATTGGTTGTCAAGTATAAATTTCAAATTAATTAAGTGATACTTAATACTCACTTAGCTTCATGGAATCTGGTCAATAGGTAATCATGCACTCCAGCAGTAGACTTTTAGAAGATTAATTGTAATATTGTCACTAATTTTTCCAAATATAATAAAATATATATGTGGCATGACAAAATAAAAGTGCACCTGGACTTAAAATTTAACTAACGTACCTGGACGTTCTTTGTGGGCGGCTCTCACACAGTAAATCTTTCAGAAAACTATACTTGTACGTTATTAGACATACATCCATATCTTATGTATTAATTTTTTTATATAATTACATACTGTTTCACTAATTAATATTTTATAATATCATATTTCAAGTCAGATACTTGTTACTTAATACATTAAAATGGAAAGAGAAGCAAGCGAGAGAAGGAGAGAGTCTAGCAAGATAGGAGGGAGGCGAACAAGGTACCCAGATACATGTGAATCACATTAGATACATGTATCTAGAATACTAACACTTTTGATTAGAATTTAGAATACTGGCAGTTAATTAACTAAGTTAGTTCATTATATTAATTAAATGCATCACCATCTAAAACCCCACATTGATCCTTCTACTATTTCTTTTTTAAATTACAGACAAAGATTTACTTACTAAATTAATTGCCTATGCTCGTAGACTGCTTTAAAATAAAAATATACACCAGTCTCACATGGAGACACAAACTCGTGGGTTCAATTTAAAAATATCAGCAAGATGGAAGCACTGGTACTCTATATATATTTTTCTTTGGCAAACTTACCAATATTTATTGTTCGACTAAAGTTACTCACCAATACAATTGAAATATACACAATCTATATACTGATTTATATATATGTATGTATATATATATATATAAATATAGTAGCATAACTACATAGATCGGAGAGTAATTAGTTGAACATCCTTTATAAAAAATTATATGGTACATATTAAAAATACTTAATATTTTATATACAAGTCAAAAACTAGTTTTTTGATTATCAAAAATTATATGGTACATATTAAAAATACTTAATATTTTATATACAAGTCAAAACCTATTTTTTTGAGATACATATAAATTCTTGAATGCTCTTAGCTAAATTAGTAACTTTTATTAAATATACACAATTTATACATTATGCACTTATGTAATGAAGAATTTCCATAATCCACTCTAACTTATTTAGGATTACGGTATAGCTGGGTTCTTATATAATCATCTTTTCAAAAAAGGTTAAATCACTTAGCTTGAAGTTCCAAATGTCCTTACTTTTCATGGCTAGTGATTCTCCAAATGATAAGAATGTTTATTTATTGTTACTCGAAAAACAGTATGAAAATTATCACTACAATTCTTGATATTTTCAATCGCTTAAATTTGAAAATCCAAAAATATAATAACTTTGACAAACAATAATATGTAATTTGTTGCAAATAAAAAGAGAGTTTATGCAGTAATTGTGATAAACCTTAACGATGAAGAAAACGAGAAAGAGACTTTTTTTATCAAATTGAAATTATTGATGTATCTGGCACGCTATTGATGAATCTGACACATTATTAAGTTAAGATTATATGTATCTATTTTTTATTTGTGTAGCTAATTAAGTGTATATGTATCTGAATAAGCATATGCATGTATTGGAGAGCTACGTTACACATTATTAGAGATTACGCATGTATCTGGCACAATATTGATATGTTTGACACATTATTGATGTATTCGACTCATTATTGAGTTAAGATTATATGTATCTAGTTTTTTATCAATATATCTGATTAAGTGCATATGTATATGACAAAATATACTCGTGTATCTAAATAATAGCTTGTGAATCTAAGTTAAGAAGTCTAAACTTTGTTGAATCCCCAAAAGAGAGAAGAATTTTGATTATTTTGATTTTTTAGGACTTGTGATATATCATATACTTTAAAGTTGTTGTAGACGTCATTTTCTCCTTAATTATTGGCTTTCAGTCATATCTCTTAATTTGACACTCCTTAATTAATTACATTCAATTATATCCCTTAATTAGATACATTAATTAATACGAGATACATGTATCTGAGACCCAAAATATGGTAAGGAATGTAATATTGCAAACTAGTTCGAATTTAAGTAATTAAATATTACCTCCATTCACTTTTATTTGTCATGATTTCTTTTTTTAGAGTCAAACAATAAGAACTTTGACTAACATTTTACTATGTATTTTTTCATCATATTGATATCCAAAAAATTGCAAATTATAGTAATTTTCGCATAGTTTTTGCATATCTAAATTTTTTATTTAAAATATTGAATCAATGTAATCTAATTTAACTTTGAAAATTAATAAAATGAACTTTCGAAAAACTCAACATGACAATTAAAAATGAACGAAGAGAGTACTAAAATAGTGAGAATTGTGTAAGTTGCCCAATATACAACTTGTACCTTAGATTTGGGTTACTGGGCTTCTTTCTTGCGCTCTATTAGTCTGTGGAGCTCATATTAGATGAATCCCATTTTTCTGAAAGACTCCACAACTTGCTCAAGCCCAAATGGTCTTGGGAAAATTTTCAAAATGTCAATATTTTAGCATTGACTCCTAAGCCACACTTTTAATATTTATTAAAAATATCAAAATTTTAGTTTGTTATGTATCTTCTTTTTTTTTTATATATATTATTTGTTTTAATTGAAAGAATACAATTGTTTAATAACAGAAAAAAGAAACTTAAGGGAGAGAATATTTTTAAAAAAAAAACATATCACTTAAAATTCTCATCGATTACAAAATAAAAAATAAATCACAGAGCAGCGTCCGCATAATTTCATTATTGATTTTTAAAAAGGAACATATTGATATGATTAGTCTTTCATGATGTGTAGAATATAAAATACAAAGTATATAATTATGAAGACTAATTAGTTTATAAGAAATACAAAGTTGAAAAGTGAGTATACCATTTGGCACACAAATTTTAAAAGAGCTGGAAACATTTTTTGATATATAAAGTGAAATTTAAGTACAAGATGAGCAAAACAATATACAAAAACTGTTCTTATATAATTGGAAAAAATTTCAAAATATCAATAAAGATAGAATGAATACAAAAATAAACTAAAAATATGGTGATTTAGGTCTTATATTATGAATTCAAATTTTAATTAAATTGTTTAAAAAATAATGGTGTTAACTCAAATTGTATACAGATTTTTAAAGTTGTATGATTTTGAAATTGAATTCCAAAATAATACAATACATTGAATACAAACCTTGTTGGTATACCATTTGGCACACAAATTTTTAAATAACTGGATACATTTTGGAATATAAAGTGAAACCTAAATACAAGATGAGCAAATGCTGATGAATATAGATGGAAGTAATGAATACAAAAATAGACTACAATTTGATAATTTAGGTCTAATTACATCATGAATTCAAATTTTAATTAAATTGTATAGGAATAATCGTGTCAACTCAAATTGTATCCGTATTTGAAACATCACTAACGAATTCGACTTGATTTAGCTTATTTCAAACCATAACCATTTGTAATTAGTACTCTATGAAGAGATACAAAATATGCAATTAATGAAATACAATAATATATGTCAAACCTTTTTAATGATAAATCAAAACTTCATAAGATTAAAACCATGACTTTGCAAAATAAACTGCTACAAAAGATTAATGTATATTAGTCAAAATAGTTTCGAATCTTGCAAGATTAATCAAACTACAAATAAATCATTATTGTATTTCAAATTGTTTCACTATCATCGCGAACTATGTGAGGCTTGTTTATGCCTCGAAGGTGCCTCACTATCACTAATGACTCCGGCATCAAGCTCTTGATCATGTTGCCTATAATAAAATACAAAATAAAACTAATAAACAATTCGGAATGAATACAAGGTTAAAACCTATAAATACAAAGATGTAAATTGAATTTGATATTGAATACCAAAATAAACATACCAATTAAATTCAAAATACATAATATAACAGACAACTCAATCTATGTAAGTAAACAAAAGTGTAACTACCATTCAGAATAAAATAAACAACAACCACTCAGATTATGCAATGAATACCCAATATAACATAACAAACAGATTCAAAATACAAAAAACATCAGCCCACTAAAAAAACTATAATGAATACAAAATTAAGAAACCTCTCGATTCGGAATACAAAAAGATGCAAACACCAACTCTTCGACTGTCTCTCTTCCGTCATTTTAGCAGCGGATCCTACATTATCCACTATTTCTTGAGTAATACATAGATTAAATGATCGAAAATCTCTAGAAAATTGTTGATTAAGTTGGATACCTCTTGTAATCCTCTTAGATTCTGCCATTAAAGAGTGATTTTGTGGTTTTCAAACCCTAAACGAAATTATTTGATACTCAACTACAAACAAAAAAATTTGAAAAAATTATACAAAAATAAAATCAGTAAACAAACCTAAAAATCGGGTAAAGATGCATACCTTAATCAAAGGGATTGTTGTGAATATCTTTAGAGATATATTTTCTAATTTCTGAAGAAAATAAACCCAAAAAGAACGGAAGAGAGAGAAACGGAAGTTGAAATATGAAGAAGAATTGGAAGAGAGAAACAATGAGACAGAAAACACTATTTTTTTAAAACATATGGGAGAAAATGAGTTGGAAATGGTGTAATTAAAGTGAAATAAAATAGGAACTAAATTAGGATACACAATATTTTCTAAAATATTGACATTTTGACATTTTTACTATTATTTATAAAATATAGATGTTTTTAATAATTATGTTAGGATTTTTGACTAGTTTGCTAATTTATCCCTTTCTAAAATGGGCCATATTGAACCTGTAATTTCTACTGATTGGCCTTCGCTCAGTTTTACAGGGTAACTGAGCAAATAGCCGATTTGGGGGCAATTTTGGGAAAATCGTATAAAATAGCAAACTATTTGTAACATCCGGCAATTCAAAATACCTATGAAGAGGCTTAGAATTTGGAATTAGTCATTTTTGGAAGGAATTTAAAAAAATCTGGAAATTTGGTCAAATATGGGAAAAAGTGAGTTTTTGGCCAACTTTGAGCAGTCATAACTCCTAGCTCAGGGTGAGTTAGGTGTAGTTCCAGTTATGTTTGCGAAGCTCGTGGAATGATCTTTCCAACGCCGTTGAGTTCGCTCGATTCCGAGTTCGTATGAGTAAGTTATGCCCTTTGGAAGTTGGGCAGTTGGCACAGGAAAGTCAGCCGGAAATTTTAAGAGCATTTTGGTCTTTTCCCTAACCAATTCTTTTGGATTTATGTATGTGTTAGGCTTATTTTGGATCAGTTTTCCCCCTTTGTTTTAAAGAGTGAGAGTTAGGGCTTGGGAGAGGAGAGAAAGAAGAGGAGAAAGAGAAGAGCAAGCAAGGAGATCATCGTGGATATCGTCGGGGGTGATCCCTACTAGGTATGTGAGTTCATAGTGGTGGGTTGATTCTTTCCCCCACACGTCAAACTCGTTTTATTTTCAAGAAAAGATTGGTTGAGTTGTTGAAGTTGAAGTTGTAGTTGTGTTGTGTTGTGTTGTTAATGTTGTTGAAGTTGTAGTTGTGTTGTGTTGAAGTTCTTGTTGGTTTGGGACATGATTTGGTTGTGTTTTGAGTTGAAATCTATTGTATGTTGAGGGGTTTATGATTCTAAGTAAATTGGGGCTGGAACCATTGAAGTTAAGGAGGTTTAGGGTTGAAAAAATGAAGGAGAAAAGTCGGGCTTCTTTCATGAAACAAGTCCGCGTCGCGGACTTGTTCCCTCTGTGAACAAAATCTGCTCCGCGTCGCGGACAGGACGCGGACTCCACTGTTTTCAGAATTTTATTTCATAATTTTTCTTAAGTTTAGCCGTCCTAAATCATTCCTAAACATCATGAGGTCTTTCCCAACACAAATCTTGATCCTTAAATCCATAATTCAATTCAAGAAAGTTAGGATCAAAGTCAAGTCTAGAAGTTAAGAATTTAAATCAAAGCAAGTTTTCAAAGTTGTTCAAGAGTCTTCATTGAATGTTTTAACTTCATTTTGAGGCTCAAGTTTCAAGTTAGTTCAAATTAAGTCAAGAGTTTAAAGTTGAGTTCATTTCTCAAAAGCTATTAGGGAACTAAGTATTCCCAAAGAAGTTTATCACTATTTTTACATTTGAGTAAGAAAGGAACTATGTTTTCCAAAAGAGCCTTTGGGCTAAGCTTTGAGTAATTATCTCAAATTAAAGAAAGATGTGTTTAAAACACTTATGAGCTAAAGTATTTTTTTGGGAGTAGTCTTGAGCATCGAAGTGGAGACTTGAGTTCATATTAACTCAACTCTCCATAAGAACCATGAGCCAACATGGGATTAATGGGTCATACTTTTTGGATGAATCTGTAAGTTTAGCTAGTGGATCCACTTAGCATAGTTAGCTTCCTATATCACGACAAGGTATAGGATGGTCCTTGGGCAACGTGAGGTAAAACGTTGTATCACCACTCAGTTTCCTAGTGGTGGTTATCGGTTAGAGAAACTCCCACAGTAGAAAATTGCATGGTTCCTCGAGGGGTTCTGCTTAGTATGAATGGGGGTATGAGACTTCATTCATGCATTGCACAGGTAGACTTTGAGAGGAAGCATGGTATTTTTATGATATTATAAATATGATTTTGACGTCATGTTTTACTAGTTTTACAAGCTTTATATATTGCATGTGTTTTATTGCTTTATATATTGAGTTCAGTCTTTCATGAGTTGAACAGAGCCAAGGTAAGTGTTCTTTGTATTCCTTT
>JAJOOO010002505.1:0-26015 GCA_029582685.1 Solanum piurae
GTCTATGGCACGACAACGTCATCAGTTTCTGGTAGGCAAATTGATGCTTTTTGATCCACCGGCATCAATTTGAGGGGGGATGTTAGCATGATTGGACAGATTCTAAATATCTGTACATATCTATGTTACAACTCTAAATATTAGTGTAATGATGATAGGAGATAGCATAGATTAATGTAGCATATTTTCAGAGATATTACAATTAGGAATAGCATATATTTAGGGATATATAGCAGATTTTTAGGCATGTAAATCAGAATTATTTCTATTTAATGGAAGAACTCTCATTTGAGAGAACTCATTCAGCAAAATTGTCAGTTATCAATATATTTCTTCTCTTATTTCTTCACAACTTACTACACAAAAAAGTGTTACTAAATGTCGTTTGCTATTTCACTACCCAAATTCCCTTTTCTGCTTCTGCTTATATACATATATTCACTTAAAATTAGAAAAAAGGATCTCTGATTTGAAGTACATGCGTGTGTGGTTCTTACTTTTCTTTATCTCCTTTTTAGTTATGTAATAGTATCATTTATATTGATAGTGTCGTGATCTTCATGTTTTTCATTACAAATATAGATACCATGGGGAGCTTTTGTGTTGAGTGATACGGTGTACTTGGATAGTACTAAATGACACTTCTTGAACATCTAAAGGTATTGTAGGTTTTCTGTCATTTATGTGGTGATTACTAACGTCTTCAGGAAAAAATTATTGATCATGTTACTTACGTGATTAGAAGGCACTTATTTTTTCGATGCCACAAAATTCTCAGTTTAGAGGACAATATGATCTCCTTATTCCTTCCATATTTGTAAAGTCAATCTTTTAACAACAAAAAGGACAACAAAACATCGCACCCTTGACAAGAACATATTTTCTCCATCAGACTCTTCTAATTTGCAGACTGTTGTTCTTACTTAATTTTACTTTTTTGCTTTCAAACAGGCACTTTTACATTCTGTTCCACGTGGGAAGATGATAGTTCTTGATCTATTTGCTGATGTTAAACCAATATGGAAATCATCCTCTCAATTCTATGGCACTCCTTATATCTGGTAATCAGAGGGTTCTATGTAGAAACAACTCTGTATAATTTGGTTCCTGAATATGTTGTTTCACCTATTATCAAAGCTTGAATATCAATCAATTCTTTTTCTAATGTTACTCTAACAAAACATAAAGGTGTATGCTGCACAACTTTGGAGGCAACATTGAAATGTATGGAGTGTTAGATGCAGTGGCTTCTGGTCCTATTGATGCCCGCACAAGTGAGAACTCAACAATGGTAAAATCTCTTATCATTTCATTAAAAATATTTTGTTATTTGTTTCTTTCTAAAGGTATTATTCAGAATCTCAGACTTTTTATGATTCTATATCCTCTTGAACAGTTGCATACTATGATTTTACTTGAGTTTTTAATCCATTTCCTTGAATTTGTCGAATGTTCATTACTATTTTCTTTGCTTGCTGGATACTCTTTGGCAGGTTGGTGTTGGAATGTGCATGGAAGGAATAGAGCACAATCCAGTTGTCTATGAGCTGATGCCCGAAATGGCATTTAGAGGGGGTAAATTTCAACTTCAGGTAACAATCTTGTGTCAATTAGAAATCATGAGGATTCATGATAATTATCACCACAGAAATTTTTTGCTCATTTTTCTGTAAGAGCCTTTTCTATTCAATCTCCCTTTCTGTTTTAACTTATATGCTTTCTAATCTCGTTATACAACAAAACTGTTGCATAAGGCTATACTTTTGACTTTAGAATTCAGAACTGTAAATTCTATAGAACTGAATTAACTTTCAGCCAAGAACTCTTTGTTTCTTGGTTTTGCTGTATTCTTCTGCTTTTATCAATTTCTCATGTGATCTTTTGAAATTTTACTATAAAATAATTCGAACCTTGTGAAAATATGTTGATTTGGATCAAAGGTGATTTTTAATCTTGAACTATATGCTTGACACAAAAACAGTAGCGGTGCCTTGAGGATGAGGTTTGAACTGATTGGCCTCTATTGTGTGCATATCGATTTTTTATCAAAAAACTCATCTTTGTGCACTATTTTTTCCTATGCAAATGCAGGAATGGGAATTACTGAGCTTAATAATCTTTGATGAGTTCTACTGACCTTTTTGGACATATTTCATTGAATCTCTTTCTCTATATAAAGCTGGTATTGGTGCATGTTGAAAGGTGTAATATAATTCAGTAGTTGTTTGCTGTCTTACTGAAAACTGATTTATGCTACTGTAAGTTCCTTTGATACTTGCTGGGCTCAATATCAATCAATCTTGTAGGCTAGTTCTATAAGAAAACCAAAAGTCTCCAAATGTCATTTAATCTGATGAGGATGTGCAATTTTATCATTGATTCTTGAATACACTCTCAATATACCATTTACTTGTGTCATATTATTATGCTATCTTTGAAGCTCATATTCACTCGCCTCACCTGTGTTTAAATCTCCTAAAATCCAAAATTTGTTCTTAGCGCCGATCCTCACATCAGATTTTATTTGTTTCGCTGCTAGGGATGGTTGAAATCCTATTCTCGTAGACGTTATGGTAAAGTGAATGATCAAATTGAAGCTGCTTGGGAAATCCTTTATCATACAATCTACAACTGTACTGATGGAATAGCTGTAAGTTCTTCATAATTGTTTGTGCTTAAACATCTAATCCTACATCTTGTGATTCTAAGGAGAATGGATTGCTAATCATTTCTTGTATACAAGGACATGTCATATTCTGGAGCTTCTGATGTATTATATCATATATGCTAGATTAGTTCTGTTAGGGAGTCATCAGTCTAAGATAGTATGTGTGTTTAGGTTGAAGTGATAACTAGTTAATATCTTTCTAGCTAAAATTATGATGCAATTAGCTACTCATTGCATCTCTCAGCATCTAATTAGTGAAAACTATACGAATATCCAGAACTAATTTCTGTCTTCTACTTAAAATGTATATCTTGCACATTGGAAATCCTTCACGAATTTCTTTCCTCGTATGTATGCTTGCTTATCAAATCATGTTCAGTTATCATAACCTATTCAGGAGAAAAGAGGAGAGAAATCTTATATTAAAGCCATGATCTGAAAGAAAATTCTTCGAAGCACTAAATGTCTACATCCCAGTTTTCATGATTTGTCACTGGCATTTGTTTCTATCCCTCACCCTGGCCTCTTCCTTGTGCAATTTGTAGTTTCACAACACAGACTACATTGTGAAATTCCCTGACTGGGATCCCTCAGGGAAGACAGGAACTGGTATATCGGGGACTGATATGTCCAATCAGAACAGGATGCAACAACTTGCAGGGTTCCAGTGGAATAGACGGTTCCTTTTCTCTGAAAAAAGCTCCAGTCTACCAAAGCCTCACCTATGGTATTCTACTGAGGATGTCATCAAGGCATTAAAGCTATTCCTTGATGCAGGAAAAGAACTTTCTGGAAGCCTCACATATAGGTAAAGGCTGATTCTGACTTTCACAAGTGATGAAAAATGACACGTGATCCCTTTTATTTGCAGGCACATATAAAGTATATCCAACTATTCATTCTAATTCTTAAAAAGAGGGGTGAAAATTAAAATTTCCAAGAAATCTTTGCATCTGTACCAATAATGTTGATCCAAATTTGTCAGTTTGGAAGCCTAAAGAATTGCATTAGTGCTTTATTATGCATAAGAAGACTCTACTATTGTATAGATATAATCCAGATTAGACATGTTATATTATTTAGAAAATATAGAAGAGAAAAGCAACATACCAAAAAAAGTAGTTCTTTCCTTCCCCCAATCTATGTTAGGATACTGTAAAATGTAGTATCGAATGAACAAAATAAAAGCCACTTACATAATTAGCAACTTCAAAAGTCTCAGAGCACCCTATAAAGCCTAGTGTTGTACAATGGTGACATTAGTGCTCAAGGGGAACTGCAAATCCGAGTAGCTACTTCTGAGCAAGAAGCCCTTACTCATATAAGTGGATTCTATGCCTTTCATGGCAAAGCAGCTTACCAGATGTCCCTTATATTGTACAGAATTCCATAATGCATGAAGAATATTCATTTTTGCGCTCAACCGATGGCTTCAATAAACTTACATAGGCAAGCTGCTTGATGTTCTGCATCTGCAGGCTTTACCTTTTGTCAATATGAGCTTCGCCTCTCCCATTTTCCTTCTCCAATGCACCTTAAGATGAACCAATATTTCTAACAACAAGTCTGTAATTTTTAAAAGAAAGCGTCTGAGCTGTTTAGTGGCTTTCTGTCAACAGTTACTTCATAATTTTAGCAGCTTCTTTTTTATGATAAGAATTTTCAAATTGAACCTGTTATTTGGATAATTTCTTTGTTATTTTTTCCATTCCTTTTGAATATTAAAAATATTTTTAGCTAAAAACCAGCTATTGGTTAAGCAACTTTTATGAGGAGCTGCTTTTTCCAAATGATCCTGTATGTTAGTAATTATTTTTTATAAACCAACAAGGGTTGTGATGGAGTGGTAAGTACTCCTTCATCCTTAACCAAGAGGTCTTGGGTTCGAGTCCCCTTGGGTACGGAGTCGCCTTTGTTAGGGAGCGCTTTACCCCCCAACGTGGGACTTCCCGGCGCAAATCCGGATTTAGTCGGGCTCCAATGTGGGTACCGGACACCGGATGGGAAACCAAAAAAAAATAAATTATTTTTTTATAAAGGTATGCTGTAACAATTTCAATAGCAGTACTGTTTTAAGAAAAAAAATCAAATTGCTTGTGAAGATACCTTAACTTCTACTTCTGAATCCATTTTCCTTCAAGTATAATAAAACCCCAACTTTTACCTTAATAGTTGTGCCTAAGCTTGTGACCTCTAAATTGGGAGGAAGAGATTGCACCCAATGGTGTCAATGAAGTGGGTTGGGAATCATGAGATCTCAAGTTTAAATCCTAGCATAAGCAAAAATAAAAATAAAACACCAGGTGATTTCTTCCTATCTGCCCAAGCCTTGTAGGACAGAATCACCAAGTAATTGTTGTGGTGATGGGAGATAGGAGGTACCCCGTGGAATTAGTCAATGTGGGTGCAAGACGGCTCGGACACCACAATAATAAAAATACTGAGAGAAATGGAGTATAATATCTTAATAAGAAATTAATGGTGATGTACTGTTTTCATTAACTATATAATACTCTTGAAGAAACGTAAACCGAAAGTCTAGGATGTTTATGTGTGCTATTTCAGATAGTGGGTAGTAGAGGTCAAGTTCAAATTCCAAAACTACTTTTCTTCTTTTTTGATAACAATTCCAAAACCTTCTTTTGCAAAACCATTTGATGTATTCATGGATTTCACATTGTCTATCATGTACATGGCATGCACTTTCTGATTAATAGGAACTGCTCGTTATGTTTCATTTTTCATGAAGGTTGTTGAGTCCCACATAGGATGAGGAAAGGGAACCTGAACTCCTTATATGATCTTGGGAAATTGTCACCTCATGAGCTAGTTTTTGGGGTTATGTTAGGCCCAAGGTCCATTTCTTTGTCAAAGGTGTTTGTTGGATGGAATTTAAGAAAGAGAGACTTTTAACATAAAACTTAAAACACAAGATAACAAAAGTACCCTGTTAGTATCTAGCAGTCTTCTATATGCCATGTCAATTCCTATGAGAGCATGTTATTAATACAAAACGAAAATGTTAAGAATAAACAACTATCAAATACAGAAAGATGAGTGTCGTATAAAATGCAATAGAGAGAGTAGTTATTATAAATAAGAAACTCCAAAATCCTGTAGCAAAAAAGAAAGGTATTGTGAAGATTTTCAATAGAATAGAATGACAACTTCAACTCTGAAATTCTTGCCATTTTGATTTCACCGTAGGAGATGAATATGTATTATTCTTCTCATGTGCACAATGAAAATGATCATAAATGTGAGAATCACCTCTACTTGGGTATTTGGTTTCAACAGATATGATTTGGTGGATTTAACCAGACAATCACTTTCCAAGCTTGCAAACCAGGTTTACTTGGATGCAATATCTGCTTTCCACCATGAGGATGCTAAAGCATTGAGTCTGCATGGTCAGAAATTCCTTCAACTTATCAAGGACATTGACAAGCTTCTAGCAGCTGATGATAATTTTTTACTTGGAACGTGGCTGGAGAGTGCCAAAAACTTGGCGATGAATTCTGATGAAATGAAGCAGGTGAGAACAGCTAAAATGAAGATGATCTTATATCTTCTCCCAATTTGAGTTACTTGATTTAACAGGAAAATGAAAACGAGAGTGGAAGTTCTTAAATTAAATTTGCGAGTGATTCAAATATACCTTGCCTTTGTAGACTGATAGAAAAACAGAAGAATCAACCAAGTGAAAGTAATAGACTCAATGAGCTTTTTCCCCATTTGCAGGCCATAGAATTTGTATGTTATCTAGTTTTCCTAATTTGGGACTTCTGTGGTGAACCCCAGACTTTGACTCTTGGCATTAAATTATCCCCTCATTGACTCACATTACTAAGCTGCATTCTTTTGTCAGAAATCCTATGAGTAGACCCCTTCGATTGGACCAACCCCATCACCCACCCCATGGAAAAGCTTGCTCTGACAAACACCCTCCCATAACCATTATAGACCAGCTTCTTTTAGAGGATGTTATTTTCCAGCTTATGGAAATGACATGGATAATAGTAGGAAAACTGCAAGATGCACCATAAGGTAATCCTTCTTCCAGTAAAAAAGATTCTCTTTTATTATTTATTCAGCTTACACCAAGCTTTGAACAAAATGTCGTTATCTGATGAGGTTTTGTCTGCTGACTTCTTCGAGATTAATAACGTAACGAGTTCTTCATTACTGTTTACTAATCCTTTGGCATTTTCTTTTTAGTATGAGTGGAATGCAAGGACACAAATAACGATGTGGTATGACAATGCAAAGTACAATCAGAGTAAACTTCATGATTATGGTAAAGCTCTATTTCCATCAGATAATCATTTTTACTTCTTATCATAAATATTGTTAAGAATTTTGATCTTTTACTTTTCTTCAATCAGCAAACAAGTTTTGGAGTGGCTTATTAGAAGCATACTATCTTCCACGAGCATCGATGTATTTCAAGCTCCTGTCTAGAAGCTTGGAAGAAAAACTGGACTTCAGTTTGTTGGAATGGAGAAAGGAGTGGATAGCATATTCAAATAAGTGGCAAGAAAGTACAGAGCTTTACCCTGTGAAGGCTCAAGGAGACGCTCTTGCTATTGCTACCGTTCTATATGAGAAATATTTCAGTTGAGATGAGATTATCCATTTCCAGAGTCAAACATGAACAGAAATGGAAAACTTTTTCATGATGTACAATAATAACGTTGGTTCTATGTTTGTTTCCATCTCTCAGTGGATGATGTGTTTGATAGAATGTGTTGTTGGCTGTGACAAAAGTTGATTAATCTGGTTCTAATCTACTAGTTTCACAGCAGGTGGTTGCATGCCTCTCAAAGGAAATGTTCTCCCCTTTTACTTTAAACTCATGAGTTGATTGAAGTGCATATAAGTGTTATACACCTTGTTACCATCAACCACTGATATTGAAAAGAGAGCTATAGTTTTCATGGGACACCTGAGTCTTTAGCAGTGTCCAAATCTAGGAAGTTGGTGAGTACTACCTGTTGTGAACAGCTTTTCCTACTACAAATCCATCAACTTTCATTGTCCTACAATCATGCAACTCAGTCATTTACTGCATAGATTCTTGACTGTTCTTGTTAATAACTTCCTGTAAGGTTCATGAATGGAGCATCTTTACTGCAATTTCAGTTTCTGATTTCAATCTCCTCTAAAAAGAACTGTTAGTATATTATTCAGACAATTGTACATGAGTTCAACCATTCAAATACATACACATATTTTGCACAACACTTGTCTCTAATATCAACTAATTCCCACAATCCACAAGATATAAAAAAAACAAGAATGAATCAACTAAGGTTATACATCAATTGTCAAGGTGTATCAGGTGGTTGACAAACAGAGGAATAAGCAGTTATTATAAGAATACACACTTGAAAGACTGATAGAGATTGCTCAAAAGCCATCTCTGAAAAAGAAAAAAGAGCTACAAGATTTCACTATATACTCCACCTTTTTTCTTTTTCCTCCGAGGTGAGAATGAGCAGTTGGAAGAGTAACTCTATTGTACATGATGTTGTGTTCTACAACTTCTAATATTTTCACAATAACATGAGATCCTAAACCAATTCCATCAGCAGAGGGTCACCCGCTGCCATGAGTCTTATCAACTTTATAAATTCAGATTCAGTGGAAACAGCCAATGGGTGCACAGCTGGTACTTGAGCAGAATACAGTTTCAACGAATTGGTAGACGATGCTCCTGTCTTATAAACCATTTTATTCAGCAAGGTATCAAAATTCTGAGGTAAATCCATGGCCATGAAGAACATAGGTACAGCAATTTTCTGGTGTATATCAAGATCACCAACTAAGTCTACTAGATCAACAAAGTCCTGAACAAAACGCTGAGGAACATAGAACACCTCAGAGCCGCACAAGGCGATGCTCTGGTCAGTTGGACCACTCTCCTTGTAGTTGACTTGGAGGTGAACGGGCATTGTGCTTACCACTTTCTTCACCAATTCTGCTTGCTTTACAAACCATGAAGAGTCCTTTCCGTTAATCATGTTTCGAGACGTAGGCACCTGATTCAATTGATTGTGGGATGAATATTTTGCCTTTTGAGATAATTGAAATTCATGATGTAAAGGGTATATTACCTTATTGGCGATCCACAACTTAGATTTATCGGCTTGCAAAAGGTTCCAGTAGTTCAAAACTGTATTGTCCTGTAGGAAGAGAAATCCTTCCGTGCTATTGAATCTTTCGAATATCCTTGGAAGATACCTGAGAGACGATTTGAGTGTCAGCAACAAATGTACAAATCGACTCCTTCAACATAGAATTGATCAACTTTTACAAAGCAACAAACAAGTTCTAAGTACTAATTGTATTAAACATGTCTTATTATAAATTACAGAAAATGGCCACACAATAGAAAGAAATGCACAAGTCGCCATGAACCATTCATCGAAAAAAGCAGAATATTTGCAGATTGTGACCAGTTTCGTGCGAAAGTTTCACAATATCATATATTACTACAAATAGGATTTAACAGTTTCTTCTTCATTAAGGAATACTACCTATAACTGTTAGCCAGCTTAATCTTGATGAATTAGGAATTATTGTACAAATATTAATACACATCTCGAGTTGGGGAGTAAAGTTTTAATTGCCTGGTAGGTATTCTTAGCTTGGGTGTCCAGCTGCAGACTGTCTATACACATGTAGGCTGTAGCATTACTCCATAATCAACATGCCATCTGTATTTCTACTACAGGATGCCAATTCCACCATCTCTGGTCCATTTAAATTTCAGACCCATCAATCTTTTTTTTTTTGAAACTGAACATCACATTTCTTTTTTTGAGAAGGTATACCCATCACATTTCTGTTAATCTCACTATAGTTATGCCAGTAAATGACCGCACTGGAAAAAAGAGCTCCAAGAGATGTAACTTGAGACCTTTCATTTCAACATGCTACCAGCAGTTATCTTCATCTCTCTGTCTCACCCTTTCTTAAGACATACTAGCTACTGGAAGATGATATTCTTTCCTAGTGGTAGACTAGAGCATATTTTTCATGGATAATTTACAGCTTTCCTTGTGAATAGAAGTTAAGAACAAAGGAGGTCAATGTTCTTACTTCCCAAGCTGGGAGAAGTCCAGTCTAACTATTCAAGTAAAAGGGAGGAGAAGTCAAATGTAAACATCATGCTTGGAGGCAAGCTATATGCAATATATTTCCAAGAGATAAATTAACAAGTGGAAGATGAGACAGTAAGAGAATGAGATTTCCATGGACGAGAGCATATTTCCTACAACAGTTTCGATTTCACTACAGTCAATCAAATACATTAGATCATCCAAAAGACTTTACACCATACTTTGTGCTTTGAATCAAGAAAAGATACCACACCTTCCTTTTTTATGTGTGTAATTGTCCAGATGGCATTGCTATATAGGTTTGGAAATGCCTTGGAGAAGTTGAAGTTGTATAACTAACGAGTTAATGTTATATTAAAGGGAGGAACATTATTAAATTTGTGGAGAAACAGTATCTCGGTTTCGATATATAAGAACAATGGAATAAATAAAATTATCCAGCAACTGTAGTACCAAAAGTGAGTCATACAAGTTTTAGAAGAAAGAAATCCATGTCAAATATATAAATGCCATAAATGATATGTACAAGGGAGTAATACCAAAAAGTTCCCCATTACTATGTTTTATATCAAGGATCTACCTTGAACCTCTACTTGTTTACCCTAGTTATGGATTAACTAACCAATAGTATACAAGATGAGGATTCATGGGGAGTGTTATTTGAAGATGATATTAATTGACGAAACTAACAAAGACGTCAATGAAAAGTTGGAAGTATGACGATGTACCCTAGAAAGTAAGAGTAATTACATGAGTGGAAGTAAGGCAGAATAGTTGCACTACAAGTATAGCATAAGAAGAATGACAGTCATGTACATTAGATTGGATTTTGGTGCCTAAAGGTAGAAAATTCAATCACAAAGACAGTGACATGACATGAAGAAATATCACATAAGATGTGGTTGAAATGGAGAAGAGCTACAGGAGTGAACATCGATGTGAATAGCACACCTAAAAGGATAAAATTATAAGAATAACCAGAGATTGTTTGGCCATGTATTATGTACACTTCTAAATACACCAGCCTATAGGTACCATACTATAATGATTGAAGATGATAATGGAGGAAGGTTGTCCCATAAGACCAACAATATCTCGGAATCAATACACACCTAGCAAACAATAAAACAGAATGGAAGCAAAGATATGGAGAAGTGACACCAATTAGAGAGGATTAATACTTGTACTTATACTTATGTTAAGTCTAGTGTTTTGAGGAGTTTAAAAGTTCTGTTAGACTGATAGATTATACACCAATGCAGGGAACATAAGTGCAAGATTTATATAACTTAAAGGTTAATATTTAGATAACCTCTAATTTTAGATAACCCCTCATTTGTCTCATAAATATGAATTACCTAGTATAGGAATGCAATGATTCCAAATAGAGCATAAGGTATATAGACGATTCATTTAATGGGTTAAAAAGTAGTTGATTGATTAGTTCAATAGCTTGAGGGATAAACTTTTTTCAATCTAAGGGAACATGACAACTATACTTGGACAAACCAAAAGAGAAAGAAAGTCGTTTTTTTCCTGTGAGGATGTATGCTTTAGGATGTCAAAATGTATGCATCAGAAAATTATGTGGACATAGAAAATGTGCGGCAAAATGATGGGAAGTAATACTTTGTGTTCCCCATATTCTTGAGAAGACATTCCATTAGATGGTAATACTAATTACTACTCAAATTCTTATAAGGTATAAGTAAACTCACTGTATAATGAAAAGAATGATAATGTATACTTACTTGTATACTTGATCCAACTGTCCTTGCTCGACAGCAAGATCTGCATCAGCTTGTGTTGACAGAATAACCACAGTTTTGAACACCCTGCCATATAACAATCTCCATTCTAATGCAGTTTGTTGCACGGGCCCAGCGACAAACATAATTAGCACAACATTGCCAAAATTCTTCCTCCACCTTATCAAGTTCCCGATTTCATAATTCACCGTACCTGATTCCTCAACCCCGAGATGTACAGAAGGTAGTTTTCGGGGGATGAATTCCTTTTTATCTCCACGTTGAACAGTTGCCTTTTGCAGATCCAATTGTACTGCCATCAGTCTTGGCTGCTGATACCCTACAGCAGCCAAGTCATGCAACCATGCAGATGTAAATTTGACATCATTCTCGCTCCAAAACCCCTCTAGTGCCATTGTATGGCTCAATTCTAAGATTTTCTCATACAGCCCTTGTTTTTCAGATCTCCAAGAAACTAAAAATTTGATCAAGCGACCCACATTTACATGCAAATCTTTTTCCTCTGAAAATGGGTATGTTTCAACTTTGTCATCTCTGTGTACCGAAGGAGGATACACCACAACAAATCCACCGATTTCCCATAACAACCGTTGTGCCCAGTAACCTCTTAAGACATCAGAAGCCATGGTGCTCACTGACACTGGAAGCATCAGTGACCAAAATGCATTATAGTGAAACAACGTGTTGAATGAATTGATTGGCACCATTAGACTTTGAGGCAATGCCACTTTCGGGGCATGTTCATCAAATATAATATCAAGTGCTTCTGATCCAACCTTCCTTGTAGAATAAAAAACCGAATCAACATCAGGTAGCCCATTTGATATTCCCTGTTGTATGTACTGTCGTCCTCCAGACACTTCAGTATAGAACTCTTCATGATTTACAAAACCAACACTTTCCAGTGGCAATCCTCTAGGCCAAACTGACCTTTGTCCGAAATGTATATAAGGATTGACAACAGTCTTATTCTCAATCTCAAGACTATACTGCAAAATCCTCTGCTGCTTAGCAGCAGCACCATCCAACTCCAAATCAAAATGTTTCCCAAGATCCCCACCAATCACTTCCCCACGATCATCAGCATCAAATATTCTCTGTGCACCATGTTGGATTGCAAAAAGATACCCAACACTCTTCCTCACATAAGAATCATAAGGAAGGAAATCCGTCACCCTAAACCCCAAATTCGCTTGTTGTTCCAGAGAAAGATATATAGCACCTTTCAAGTTCCAATCTTTAGGGGTTCTCGAATTGCCTATTGCAAGAACTTGCCAACCCTTTAACCTAACAAGACTTTGTAGTGGACCAGACGGGTAATCTGATACAGACACAATAATCCATTGCTCCGAATGAAACGACGAAAAGGGAGAGGATTTATCTACAATCGGTTGTACTGAATCAAGATCAAGTTTTGGTAACTTTGGTTTCTGAGGCCGACTTTGGTGGGAATTTTGGAAGCATAGAAGTGTGGTGGGTACACTAGAGGTACGTAAGTAGAAGAGGGCTGCCACACTAATAGTCAACAACGAAACAACAAATAGTTTAACAGAGTTCTCAGATACCCATGTGGAAAAATCAAGATTTTTAGTCTCAGAATAGTGTGAAACTTTGTGTTTCATAAAAAGGGGTTTTGAGGGTTTAGGAGATGAATGATCTTGGACCATCATTATATGCACTATTTTCTGAAATGGGTATTAGATTTAAAGCTCATTAACACCACGCCCTCTTCTTCTTCTTCAAATCAAATCAAATCAAGAAAAAGAAGAAGAAAATCACAAGATTTACTACTACTTTCAACTTGAACTGATAAAATTAAATAGTATATATTGTGATCTAAGACTGAGTCTTACCTTTGCAGTGTAAAGGGGTTCTTGAGCTTCAATTGCAGATTCACTCAACAGAAGGGAAAGACACACCGACAGTTTTGTTTGTTTGTTAACATTCAATGCTACAACACGCGCTTGAATTGGTGGCGCGTGAGACTCATAACTTCACTTATTTAGTTTTCTATCGGTAGCTGGCTATCAATCAATCAATGTCACTATTGTAACAACTAAATTTTTTATTATAATTAAAAAGGAAAAAGACTCAAATATGTCATCGAATTTTGATAAATGATTTATTTATGCCATTCGTTAAAAAATTAGCTTATTTATGTCATTTTTGTTTGAGAAAAAGGCTCATTCATGTCATTGTTTGTTAACTGAAATGACATAGATGAGTCAAACTTTTAACTGATGGTATAAATGAGCCTTTTCTCGAAGTTTGATGACATATCTGAGCCTTTTTCCTTCTTTTTTTTAAATGATTAATTAATTACGTGACCGAATCATAATCGTCCACGTGTCAATTTTTTTGCAAAATTGAAACTTTTTTCAGTTACAAATAATGACATGAATAAGTTTTTTCTCAAATAAAAATTGCATAGATTAGCGAAATTTTTAACATGTGACATAAATAAGTCTTTTCTCAAATAAAAATTGCATAGATTAACCAAACTTTTAAGAAATGACATAAATAAGTTTTTTCTCAATTTTTGATGATATATTGACTTTTCACTAAGACCATCTTCAACCCAACATTGGAGCTCCAATCCAACATCAAATTTTACACCATTTTGGTGTATGAATAATGTTACACCAAATTTGGTGTAACACTATCCATCACACCAATTTATTTTATTGAATATTTTAATATTATTTCATTATACAAAACTTTTAATTAAACATTATATAAATTGTATGTTTTAATTAAATCTCTTATATATTTAATTATTTTTTATAATATAAATTTTAGATATAAAGTTAACTTTTTTTATAAATTAATTTTTCTATATATGACTTTTTTTAAAAAAAAAATTATGTTAATTTTACTATAAATTATAATTGGATATAACTACAATTAACCTTCACAAAAATTAAAAATGCATTAATAGAGCATTTATGGGAGCACCGTAGTGACCTTGAAAGTTGAATATTTATGTATTATTTAAATTATTTTTTTCAATTATGTAATGTTTATTTAATTGTATTTCATTAATGATTTCACTTTTATTTGTATTATCCATTGTTATGTATAATGTATAATATTTGCTAGCAATTTATATTATTTAAAAAATTATGATCTAAAATAATTTTATATTAAACGACTAGAAAAGAAAATAATATGAATTATATATGGTGAATGTTTTAGAAAGAATTTGCTTTATGAAATAAGAAAATATAAATGAAATAAGAAATAATAATATAATAATGAAGAGAGAAAAATATTTCTTTTTTGTGTAAAATTTAATGCAGTGAGTTGAAGATGATTTACACTAAAATAATGTTGACACCAAATTTAGTGTTTGAATTGGAGATGCCCTAACTAAAAAGATTACAACTTACAAGTAGTTAAGACAATTTTTTTTTTTTTGATAGTATGGACATTTTTTGTTTATAATAAAAGTGGGTCATATTGTTGGTAAATCATTTTCAAACAACAACTCCAATAATAATTATCCACCACTTGGTTAGGATCAAGAAGCAGTAAATAATTTAAATACTCTCTTTATTTCAAAATAAATAAATTATTGAGCCTTTTTTTATAGTTTAAAATAAGTGAATTGTTTAAAGTTTAATAAAGTTATTAAAAAAAATTCTATTTTTGTCCCTCATTTTTATCTTCTAGGGATAATTTCAAGGGAGTTAATTACTTATATTTATAATTTTACTTTGAATTATTTATATTTTCAAGAATAGTTTGAAAATATCTAAAGGGCAAAAGTGAAAAGTGGTGTCTATTTTATGTCCTAAACTTTTTTTATTGGGTGTGTATTACCTCAACAATTCACTTATTTTGAAATAGAGAGTATAAATCATTTAAACATTGAAAAATAAATAGTATTTAATTATAAGGATAAAATAAACATAAAATGATAAATTATTCATTAATTTTATAAATTAAACATATATTATTATGAACAACTTTCACATATAGCAAACACAAAAATCATATTTGTATGCTATAGTTATAGTTTGCATAATTGTGTTCCATAGCAAACATAAATATGTATATTTCTCTATACATATACAAAAGAAAGCAGTTGTATATAATATGTTTCTGTTTCGGTATACATATACAAAAGATCAATTATATAATCTGTGTTTGTATAAAGCGAGAAAGAGAGAAAGACAAAAGAGAACTGGGCAGGGAAATATTTGTATTGCATAATTATAAGTGTATTGGACGAAGATATATGTATTTGCATGTGTATATACAATTTTCTATCGCTTTATACAAACAGAAACACAATTTATACATTTTTATTTGTATAAGTGAGAGAGGCAAAGGAGAGACTGGCGAGCGAGATCTGGGAGAGGGGAGAGAGGGGAATGATAATATATGTATATATACAATTTTCTCTCGCTTTATACAAACACAAACGCATTTTATACATTTGCGTTTGTATAAAAAGCGAGAGAGGCGAGGGAGAGAACGAGAGTGGCGAGCGAGATTCACCAGGAGAGAGGCGAAATATCAACAGTTTGCTATGGGTTACAATTAAATCAAACTATATTTATAGCATTTAATTTAAATTAATAATTTGATATTATATATAATTTTCCCTAATATTAAACATTTCAAAATAGTCCGTATAATTAAGAATAAAACAATCAGTAATGTGTTTGTGTCTGAAGAAAAGAAAGCACTTTCTTTTAGTATTTGTAAATTTATTACATCTTTCGTGGGAGCCATTGGTCAACATAACTTATTTAATTAAAAATGTAGTAAATCAGGCGTACGAAGACTCAGCATAGCTCTTCGATGGAATTATTGGTTTTTTTACAACTTAAAATGTTTTTTTTCCTAAATATTGCTTGTTAAATAAAATTTGAGGGTATACTTCTGCATAAATGATACGATATATAGCAATACAAAAAGAAATTGAAAATTGAAGAGTTAGTAACTCTAATAAATATATAGAGTAATCTGAAAGAATTATGTGAAACAGGATCATATTCTAGTAATAATGAATTTCTTTTAAAAAAAAAAACAGCATCTCAATTGGACAGAAAACCAAAGTTATGTTTTGATATACAAACTTGAGGATTACATTAGGAATAATAATCAATTAAAAAGCAACTGAACATAGTCAGTCATGTTGTTACTTAATTTTCAAGTATTGAATATCATTAGTACTGCATGATACCTTTCTATGACTTTACTCCTACTAACAATTGTATGTATCTGCAATGAAGAATATCCTGGAAACTACCCTATATCCTTCTGTCAAGTTTCTTTGCTCCTTTTTTCTGTTAATGGAACAAAGGACTTGTACAGTCTTTTTGTCAGACTCCAGCAAATCGAGTTTATCAGTGGTTGGATGGATAGCAACATCTGTCAGAGTAAATTTTAATCCAGAGGTTCATTTAGTCTCATAAGATAGCCTCTGCCAATTTGCTGTTACTAAGGAAGAGTTGTCGCGGAATATCACATTTGTGGAGACTTGATACAGTATCAGCTTGTGTCAATGTCAAGGATCCTGTTAATGCTAGCAATGGTTCTAACAGAAAAGCTTGACTCTCATTCTTCCTTCCATCATCCCTTCTCATTTTTTCAAGTAAAGCATTGCTAGTGTCTATACCTGCACCATGCCAAGAAACGTATGAAATCATGTTTTTTGTCCAATTGATTGTTGTCTATAGAATTATTATTTTTATAGTTGAACTAACCAGAAAGGTAACCTCCATGGACATAGCCACTAAATTTTTCACTTGTGTGTTCTCCTGTGAAAAATATCCGCCCCACTGGTTCCTGATGAAAGAAAGAAAGTCATTGCAACAAGAGCATTAAAGAAGTAGTTTGTTCCCCATTACACTGGCTAATCAGAAGTTTGAGGAAGCTATTTCCAATATCATTGTGGTTCCAATTGATAGTTCTGTAATTTAAATAAGTTGGAGGAAAGTTCGAAAATCAACTTATATACAGGTCTTTTTGATGGAGCAATCCAATTAAACGATCATAACAAAAAGACTCAACAATGAGACAATTCTTCTATGCAATAGTACAATTCAATCAAGATTGACAAAAGACTCGCAAATAAAACAATGCAAATATGACAAAATTGGAAGCTGTAAAATTACTATTGCCAAGTGAGAAAAGAAGAAGACTGCTAACCGTAATATCAT
Source organism: Solanum piurae (assembly GCA_029582685.1). Taxonomy (NCBI): domain Eukaryota; kingdom Viridiplantae; phylum Streptophyta; class Magnoliopsida; order Solanales; family Solanaceae; genus Solanum; species Solanum piurae. The sequence continues at coordinate 17,735 of JAJOOO010002505.1, forward strand.
GGACGAGTTGATGGTTTGCATATATAGGGTAATTACTGTAGCTACCACGCTGAAACCGATTATTCCACCAACGTGGGACTAATATGTCGGTGGCATCGGGAATGTCAGGCCCAAACATGTTTCTTAACACTTCCATTGCTTCACTTAATGTGTCTCGATCAGATTGAGCTTCCACACGTTTTGACTCACCATTTGTCAGGGTTACCACCAGCATATTGGATCCCGGATAAGCATTTTCCATGTGCTGATGACATGAAAACAGATCAACATTAACAAACAGCTAGGAGCAGTTCTGGAGCACCTAATGATGACTAGATAATGCATTCAGCAGCCATATTAAATTGCACGAATGAATAGGTCCTCCATGGAGTTGATGCAAGTGTACTGTTGTATTCTCTTGATGAGATATCTTGAGATAAATAATTAGTGGTCAAGTTATATTGGCAGCTCCAACATGAGGCATTCGTAAAAATAGTAGCATTTTTATGTTGTGTATGTGCGCAGAAGCCAAAATTATGCTCAGATGAGTGTACAATTGTATAACCAAGAAATTTCTTCGTGCCAAATCAATAGATGTACACAAGTTAAGCACTATACTGATGTTCACATAAGGAAGTGGTGCTCAGGAATAACATAGTGCATCAGAAGGACCGACATCACGGCATAATACATAAATATGACCCTTAACTTGGCTTCAACGAACAACTATGCCCTCCAACTTTGAGTGTGCACAAGTAGGCACTTATACTTGTATAAAATTGAACAAGTAGACACACGTATCCTACATGACATAATACACATAGGACACAAAATTCTTGTGCACACCCAAAGTTAAAGGTGAATGTGTCTATTTGTTCAATTTTATACAAATTTAAGTGTCTACTTGTGCACACTCAAAGTTAAAGGTCATAGTTGTCAGTTGACGCCAAGTTAAGGGTCATGTTTATGTATTATGTTTTTTTAAACTCATCAAGAACCTCTGAGATTAGTGACTGGGATATATATATATATATATTTATATGAAGAACAGAAGCCTCGCCTACCTGTGCTAATAAGAAGAAAAAAAGGTAACTGAATCTAATCCTACAGATAAACACATTTAGATAATTTGAGCTACCCCATTAACAGTACGGTTTATGCCAGAGAAAAGAAATTGTAGAACTGCAAAGGTAATGCAAACACATTATACTATATATTAGAAATACTGTAGGGATGTACTTCTTATGACACTGATACAATGGGATTCTGTGATAGCAAAGTCAAGTGTCTGGTAGTAGATTAAACAAGAGTCTGCAAATTTCTCCAGATTCATTAAGATGCACGTGCCCGCACGTACAGAGCCAGGATTACTTGATGTTAATAAAATGTTAAAAAAGTACCTAATGTGGGCCATATCATCACAAGTAATGACAACATTGCATATTATATTAGCTAAAGCACAGTTCAGATCATCAATTTCCTGCGTTAATATAATCCATTTGTTAGACAGACAAATTATTACGGCTGTCACACATGGTCTGTCTTATTAGGAAATATACATAGAATGAGCTTGACATCAAGGTCCAGATTCCTTATGGTGATTAAATTAAATATATGGAAATAATAGATTATAATAAGGGAAGATACTTGAAGCAAAGTCACCCTACTATTTTAAGGCAGTCATTTTGTTGCAAGGTAGCAGTATCTTTGTATTATATTATAATCTCTTTGGACAGAGAAGAGAATGAAAAAGAAGTCGTCTTATCAAAACCATATCCCTGAATGTTAGAGGACTTGAAAAAAGGCTAAAGTTGTCATGCAAGTAATTAAGTAAAAGAATGCAGCAATATGCACAAAAAAGATACAAGATTTTGACAATAAATTGTGCAAACCTGCCAGAAAGTATAGTAGCCTCTTCGCTCGTGAGCATAGATAAAGAACTCCTTTTCAGGTTCACAAGGCCAGAACTTATAAGGGAACTTGAGAAATATCTTTGTATAAACCATCACATCCAAGTTTCTGACGGCTTCCATCTTCCATCTCTGTTTCAATTAATTAATACAGATAAGAGCATAACTTAAAAATTAGTAATACAAATGGTGAAGTGTATTTGAAACCGCACTAAGAAAAAGTAGTTTATCTAGCACAAGAGAGATTTCTATGTTCACTAAAAACAAATAAAAGTTACTGCTAACCAACCTGTTTTTTTCGCTATCAGTTAACCTTATTTAATCAATAAAAAAAAAAAAACAGCCAATTATTTATTTTTATTAGCTACAACTACGAATTGTCATTTCTAATAACTGATGATAAGCAACATCACTATCTGGATTCTTTAATGTATTGGTAGGTTTTACTCCACTAAATAAAAATAATAAATTTAGGAAATGGTCCAATTTGAAACCACATCAAGAAAAGAAGCTGTATATCAACTGCACATTACAGTTCAAGTAGTCGTCCATACTTGGCACATAACCAATTAAATGATGAGTGGAGACCATTTTAATAAGCAAGTTCAGAAATTAATGTGGGTAGTTCACTGTCTAGAAATGGTGACTTCTTGAGTAGCAAGTATTAAATATCCCATAGGTTGAGAATCTCAATAATTTGCAGGTGACCAACTTTAGATTGTCTAACAGGAAACAGGGGACCCCTCCCATATTAAATCCTAGCCATAAGCCTCAACAACCTATTACTACTACATTATTGTACTGTAATAAGTGCGATGCACTTTTTGTGAACATCAAAGACTCACCAATCCATCCATGTGCACGTGAACCAAATATCTATCATTCAAACATTATTTAGCGGGGTGAATTAAAATATTGAATTCAGTTGAACTTGCAATAGGCGGAATGAAAGAGTTGGGAGACGTACAGGTAAAGGGGGTGAGAATGAAATGAGGTCGCTTTGGAGAACACCAATGCTAACAGACAAAATGACATAATTGGCTTCGTAAAGGGGACCATCTTCTGTAGTCACCAAGACGCCGTTTCTCGAGTGCTGCACTTCCCGAACAACCTGCCCCAATTCCGTGAATTGTGAATTACTACACCAATATCATCATAAATGCACCATTTCACAACATCAACACAAACAAACACAGTGGCCTAGACACCCCTATAAAGGACAAAAAAACAATCTCATCTACAAAGTCAAAACTAGTAAGTAAGAAATACATAACACTGTATTTTGAATCAGTTGGCTAGCCAGTGTAGGTGGTGGCTAGCCTCCTTTTTGCTACATTCAGTGGAATCTTTGGACCCACGTTTGATTGCATTTATGTAAAAGTGGCATTTTCTAAGGGATGAAAACGAACTAACCCAGTGACCGAGCTAGAATTTTTAATAAGGGGGTTCTGAAGAACTAGACACACGAACTAACCGAAGGGATTTCGATATCTACTATATATACATAAAAAATAATTTTAACTATATATAAATAGTAATATTTTCCGCCGAAGGGGGTTCGGATGAACCCCTAACAGAGGGCTGGCTCCGCCCCTGAGGACGCCATGTAGGACAAATGTATTTTGTTCAATTTTATACAAGTTTAAGTGTCTACTTGTGCACACCGAAAGTTAAAGGTCATAGTTATCAGCTAAAACCAAGTTAAAGGTCATGTTCATGTATCATGCCAAAATACTACAATGATACTCTCTCCATCACATTTTATGTGGCACCGTTTGACTTAGCACGATATTTAAGAAAAAATTATCGACCTTTGAAACTTGTGATTTAAAAAAATGCTTGGATATTTGTGTGAATTCAAATCATTTTATTAAAAAAAATGAATTTTAAAGTTTTTTTTTTTTTAAATTATACTAAGTAAGAACTAAAAAGGAAAAGTATCACCTAAAATCACAAGGTGGGAGTATAATATGTTGAATTGGAAAGTTCTCTCTTTATGGTACCCATTATAATAACAAGTCTTTTGTCATTTTATTAAACACTTATCATCATATCAAATGAACCCACACACACAAAAAGAAATCTTTATTTTGTATGAATCGAAAATCACTTTCATGGGTTATTCGTTTTCCTTTTCCATGCCTTTTTACTTTTCTTGATTTATGCCATCTTCCAATAACAAACTGTCACGAGTTTACTTTCACAAGTGATGAAAATCTCTTAAAAATTATATCCTTTTTGCTTAGTAAAGCACATTTAGGAAGATTTTTCAATTAAAAAGATAAAATAATTGTAAAAAATGTCCTTTTCTGGAGACTCTTGGTGGGTCATCAATCAATCTTTAACAGACCCAAAAAAAAAAAAAAAAGGAATGATAAATTACACCATGCAATAAAAAAATAAATCTTCAAAAATCTTGTCAGTTCATTCATCATCATCATCATAAATTGACCCATCAAGAATAAATATAAATTACCGTATTGAGCTTGAGTCGGCTGTCCATAATTTTACCCTCAGAGGTAAAAAGGAATTTTTCTGCCATTTTATAAAGCAAATGTTCATATCCTCTTTCATCAGCAACCAGAAATTCTCTTTCACCAAAATCCACATATGTTGATATTGGCTCAACCTCTGTAAAATTCAAAACCTCTTTTTTTTTTAAAATGTATTCCTAATTACATCGCGATTATTCTCTTAAGAAAATATACAATTGATAATTGAAAAATTGACCTGCCATTTCAAAGTCGTGGAGAATGAAATCAATCGCCAGTTCTATTGGTGTTTTTGGAGTACTGCAAAAAAAAATTCGAAAATGTCAATTTTTGTTAAAATAAGAAAAAAACAGTGTTGTTGTATGAGTAATTGTGGATCATACGACAGCGTTTCAGTAGCATCTTCGGTGTTTTCATTATGATTTCCTTCTTGGCTTCTCAGTTTCTGAATCGCTGAGTCCACCGCTTTCTTATACGAGTCCGCCGCTATTCCACTCGGAAATATCTTCCCACTGTAACACAAAAAAAAAAAAATCAATTTAAGAACAATTCACAGTTGAAATACTTTATTTTTTCTAGTAATTCTTACGAACCTGTGATCATAGATGTTGTAACGAGCATTACTGTAATCGGAGAAGCATGTTCGGAGATTAGACTGAAGTGCAAATTCCCATACAGGATTTGATTGTTTACCGCCGACACCGGCGATCCAACCGGCACCGAGTTCCGCCGCTACTCCGCCGAATTCCTCTTTCCTTATCCTACCGCCTATCTTATCAGCCGCCTCCAATATCACCACATCATCCACTCCATTCTCCGATAACACCTTCGCCGCCGTTAATCCTACATAAAATTGATCCACACAAATCAAAATTCACATTTCTCTCCGGTGAATGCAGAAGCATGTGAAAACAGAAGCAGATCCAGAATTCAGATTTGACAAGTAAGTACTAATTTTTCGCATATATTTGTAGTTAATGTCGGAATTGACGGCGATAAATTACCTGAGATTCCGGCTCCGACGATGATTACAGAAGACCGACGGGGAGTTTCCATGAAAGAGGAAGCAGAGAGTGTGTTGAATGTTGAGTTTTTAGAAGAGAGATGATAATAGGAGAAGAAATAGCGGGAGGCGGTTTTTATAGTTTGGTTTCAACAGAATATTAGGGGAACGCCGCTCTCCATTTCCTGTTTTTTTTCTTTTTCGAATCCATTTTCCTTTAATTTACTCTGCTTTTTACTGTATTAGGAATTATCCAATAAAAATTCTTTTTTTTTATAAAAAAAAACTGGTGTATTACTTATATTAAGGATTTAAAGCAAGTTTATTTTTTACTTGTTGATTGTCTTCTTCTTGTATTTTATGGTTTTGATCAGGGATGGGATCAATTTGTTTGAGTTATTTTGATTTAGCATGAATTTTTTTTAAAATAAGTTTTTTGAACATAAAATGTAAAAGAGTAAATTACAGATTTTTGAATTTTTTATTTAAAAATAAGTAAAATGTATCAAAATATTTATTAATTATGTGATCTAAATATATCATGTAAAAAAGTTTTAATAATTTATTAATTTTGAACAATAAGAAAATCTCAACAATTCATCTAATATGAAAGAGATGAAATATTGTCTTGCCTCTTTTCACACTAGATATAACTTATTAAGTTACTCATATTTAATAAAAGTAGAGTGATTGCTTCTATTTAAATATTGTGTTATTAACGGTATAGTTTTATTAATAATAAGGTTTATTTATATCAGTGTTTTAAAAGATGAGGCATTTTATATCGTACATGGCAAGGTGTGCCCCAAGACACGAGACGTAAGTCTCATGTTTATTCAATTTATAGTTTTATTACTAATAAAATAAGTAAAAGTAAACCTTTCAATGATTTATGATTTTTATTTGAGATAAGTGTTAATAATTAATAATGAAGAAAAAAAGTATTACAATTATTATTTGAGAAATATAATTACACCAATAATAAAAATATGATGTAGAGCAAAAAAGGTTAAAAGAATAAATTAAAAACGTTTGGGCGTACGTTTTTACTCCCATGACTTACGTTTTTATGCTCGGGCTTACGCCTCAAATTTTAGGACTTACGCCTTATGGATCTACGTCTTTAATTTATGCCCCGAAGCATTTTTGGTACTCTCCGCCCCAAAATTCGCTCTGAGACTCGCCCCAAAAATATTTTTGAAAACACTGATTCATACAATATATAGATGAACTATTATGGATGATGTGTAGTTTCCGCAGTATCTCTAACGAGAACAGATAATAAAAAAATATAAGGCTGACTACTTTCCATATTTGAATCTATCATTGTATTAGCCTCCCTCGATATGTGCTACTCTATGATTCTTCCATTTATTAGAGCAATGATCTTCAATCCACATAAATAGTATGTGAATATATGGGAGTATTGTTATTAAGGATATAGCTAAAAACAATTGAGTCAATTTAGCTTTGAATTCCTAAAATTTGGGTACAATTAATTTGAGAAGTGGTGGTACATTGCATTTACAAATTAGTTAATTGTTTTTTTGTTTAAGATCAATTTGCAATAAGAGATATCGTCATTTTAATTATAAATTTATAAAGATAACATTATAAAATGCTCCTTGTGTTCCTTTCTAATTAATTATTCTCTTCATTCCAAAATAAGTAAATTATTGAGGTAAACACGGCACACTCACTAAGAAAAAAATTAGGACATAAATCGAACATCACTTTCCACTTTTTTCCTTTTAGTTATTCTCAAATTATTTTTAAAAATATTAATAATTCAAAATAAAATCATAAATATGAACAATTAACTCTCTTGAAATTAAGATGAGATGAGGGGCAAAAATGAAAAAAAATTCCAACAATTCTCTTGAACTTTGAACAATTTACTTATTTTAAACTATGAAAAAATTTCTCAACAAATCACTTATTTTAAAATGGAACGGAGTATTTAATTTCTTAAATTGATTTTAAACAAGTAATTTCTAAAAAAAATGGAGAAGACGTTATCTTTTTATTCTTCCCCAAAGTTACGATTACTTCTTAAATGATTGACAAATAAGTTTCTACAAAAGGCTTGACAATTTCATATGAATAAATTTTAGAAGAAATAAAAGATTTAATATAGTCAATGATATTTTACTTCCAAAGTGATTTTTTTGTACAAAAGGCTAAAACAATCACATAAGAAAGAATAGAGGGTGTAATCTATTGGATAAATAAATAAATAAAAAATTATCTTTCAATTTTAAAATAATTATTTTTAATAATAATGAATAAATAAAAATGAACGTCGATGAAAGTGGGGTCGAAGGAAAAAGGAGTATGAAGTCAAAATCTAAGAACGTGAATGGCATTGACGGGAAAAAAAGAAGCGGCCGTGTTGTATTGTTAACAAAACACGTGTGCACAGTTAGCACACGTGCGCATTTTATTTAATAATTATCTCAATCCGTGTTTCCCCACAGCTGTCACAGCTATTGACATGGCACCAACACTTCTTTTTTAAATCTAATTTTTGTTTTATCTTTAATCAAGTAGGAGTATTAATTAATCTAATTTAATTTTGACACCCAAATTATCTAAATTGGAATATTAATGACATAACAATATTGAGCTTCTAAAAGATAATGAATCAGTGTGTCGATTGAGTAAATATACTTAATAGTATAAAGTTTCTTTCTTTTAGACTTAAGAGTTATGATGGGATAAGTTGTCCTGCGATTATTTCTTATTGAGTGTTTGATTTGTTATATTCAAAATAATATATATTGATAAATTTTAAGAACAAGTTGTTTGTTTACAAAATTACCCTTCACTTTATTTAAACTTTTTAAACTTTTCTTTGTGAGCTTTAGTTATTCATTTTTTAAAATAAAACTTTTATT